>PVIR01013521.1:0-42134 GCA_004026965.1 Petromus typicus
CACTCTTATCTATACAAATCTAATCTCTGAAACTGAAGTAGTAGAATAAGAGTTAAGATCCAGTTAGACTATCCAAGAAGGCTCGTGGCAAGAGTGCTACAATGGCCGAAGCTCCCACGTCTCTTCATATCACCCATCCGACTAGTAGGTTTAGGAAAAAAGAAATGATTATCACAAGATGATAAATAAAACTCTGATAGCATTTCACAGCCACTCCTAATTAAAAACTAATACAAACATGAGCATGGGTGGCTATTTCCTTAAAATGAGAAAATTCTAAGACATAAACCACTATGGAGCAGACCAAAGGACGCACATCATCTCCATGACTATTTAACAAAGTTCTGGAGGTCCAGCCGATGCAATTAGACCAGAGGAAACAGTCCAAGGCAAAAGGTGGGAAAAGAAGAAAACTATTCCCATCCACTAATGACACTGCAAAAACCTGAACACTCCTACACAATCAGTGGTAAAACTAATTCAAACATTAAATGAAATCAAAGGCAACAGACAAAAAAACATACTAGAAAACATTCACAACATAAAATCGCATCAGTAAAACGAGAGGCTCAGGAGCTGAGGAGTTCAAGCAGCCTAGGCCTCATAGCGAAAACCTGTCTTGAAAACAAACAAACAACAAGTTTGGAAAACCCCAGTAATTCTATAGAAAAATGGAGAAGGAAGCAAAAGAACACACTTCACAGTGGCATAACAATGAAGCCAGTGGGCTCACTTGACAGCACTACGCAGAAATTGGAATGATAATAGATGAGCAAGATGTGGTAGCACAGGCCTGCAATCCCACCACCAGGGAGGCTGAGGCAGGAGGATCGCAGTGAGTCTGAGGGCAGCCCAGACTACTTAGTGAACTCACACCACCCTGGACTACATAGCCAGACCCTGCTTCAAAAGCTAAGTCAAAACAAAAATAACAATAGCACCAAAGAATTACCTAAAACACTGGAAGTCAGGTTCAACTTTACCAATAATAGGACAAATAAATTAAAATAACATAAATATGTAAATATGTATTTATCCTGAGGCCTAAAACTTGGCCTGAAAAGACTTGAGAATATTCTACCACAGTTTCAAGTGACTAAAGGCGTATGTGGCCTAGGGTAATCCTCCCCTCATATAAGCCTACCTGGAAAAAACTCAAGACAGCTAAAATAATTTACAGCTACAGCCAACATCGGGACAGTGGAACCTGACTTTCGTAAGCACCAATGAAATGGGTTTGATGTGCACCAGGATCACTATGTCCCTCAACCTTCTCCCTTCAAAATGTCTAGTCACCTTTTTACAGTCTGAAGCTGAGTTCATTTCACACTGGACTCTTACTGGAATACTCTACTACAAGTTCAAATCTGTCCTGTCCTCTTCAGTGCCGGACTTTCTTTCCCTCTGACTTCACACACATTCTAACCCACTGCTGGCCAGCCGGTGAAGAATGGGCACTCTGAGACACTGCCGGCAGGAACGCAAAGGTGCCGGCCTGAGGAGGGAACCTGGACTGGGGACCACGTAACACAACACTGTCCCTTACTGCCAGGCGCAGTGGCACATGCGTGGGCACCTAAGCAGGGCAGCACAAGGTGGAGCCTGGCCTAAAGTAACTCAGTGACTTAGTAAGACCTTGTCTCAAAATTTGAAAACCATTTTTTTCTAAAGACTTGGGCTTGTAGCTCGGCGCAAAGGTCCTCTATTCAATATCCAGTACTGAAAAGGAAAAAAAGCCTGTGCACAAAGGCTGATAAAACAATTGGTGTAGATGTAAATAAAACAATTATTACAGTACAATTATTACACTGCCACTATCTCCCTTGCTCCGAACACACTTGACCCCTCGACCTTGCCACTGTGTGAAGCAGTTCTTCTGTCCTCTTCCGCCAGTGTCTGTAAGGTGTCACACAACAGTAAGGGAGCTCTGCTGCTGCGCGCCCCCCACGGGGGCCCCGGCCGGCGAGAACACAGCAGCGCACCCACCATCACTGAGACTCTGGCCTTGGCAAACGCCCATGAAAGGTACACGGAGGCAGCCACCACGGCACCAGTGACAGCACAAAGGAGGGCTTCCAGAGGGCTGCAGGAAGCGCCAACGGTGACGGCATTCGTGTCTGAAGCCAGGGGAGTATTCCGAGAATTAATGACAATGTGTCTTCTACTGTAACATATTTTTAAATTTAAACATTCACTGTATTTTTTAATAATACACTGTATCTGCCTTTGATCCAGCAATCTGACTTCCACAAATCTGCCCTGAATACATATCTCAACAATGTGAACTACACACCCTAGGTTTATTTATTAAGATTACCTGTAATTATAAAATATTAAAATCAACCTGGGGATTGGCAGAATAAACTATCACATACACATATATATATACACACAAAAAATACTATAAAGTTATAAAAAATAATTTGTGGCACACTGTCGTGCTTCGTTATTGTTGCTACAAAGAACCAGTTTATAGTTTACAAAGAACTAGTCTTACTTCTTTTTCCTTGGTCTCCTTTAGGCTATCATTTGACCCATTTGACCCATTTCTCGCACGCCCACCTATGCTCTTAACCAGTTCTGATGCATCCACTTAAGAAAAAACTAAACATTTTTTTCTAAACACAGCAAAGAAAGCAAAACATTAACGCGCAGATTTCCTGGACTGCAACTCAACAATCAGTGACTGCAATAAAACTACTCATCTGTAAGTGATCTTTTCTCATTTTCATCAACTTCGCATACATTTATATTAAGAAAACATATTTAATCTAAGTAAATCTCAACATTGGGTAGATAAGAGAAAAGCAGTATTAGTCATATTTTTCCAAAAGAAAAATTGTGATGACATAAGCAACTGTATTACAGGCCACTAATTAATTTCTTTAATACTTGGCACCGTTTGACTCATCAGAAAATTAACACTGAGATCTACTACTTTCTATGTTCCACCCAACCACAATCTAGCTATATTATTTGCTTATTTATTTCTTATGTTTTCTCTTGGGATTTGCTGAAATTTGATAAGATTTGTATGAAATGCATAGACGCATATAAATGTAAAATTTTTCAAAAATTTTGACATAATGCAGTGAAGTTACAGCAAGTCTTTTCTTACTGAATCAAGAATGATTCACAGGTTGAGCTGAACCATTAAATTTGCCTACAAATTTTTAAAAAGTACTCAAATATTAGTATTTTTAAACAAAATCAGAAGTATACGCATAAGGCCATGGTATATTTGGCACCAGTAATTTTTCCTATTTCTATTGTAAAACAGAAACAAGTGTAGATACTACTTTATTAAACATAAATAAACAGTTTAAGGAAAAAATGGAACAGAAAAAAAGATGTTTTCAATAGATTCACACCCAGATTTGTTAATCTCTGTACCTTAACTGTGCTGGCCATAAACTGGAGTCATTTCATGTTAAAAATCAGATCGGTTTCCATTATATGATCAACCAACCAATGTCTACACTCACAGAAACAAACGCTTCTCCTGCCTTTAACACCATGTCCTTAAAATGAATTGTATCTAGTATTTTCTAACTACTTTATGAAAATCACCTCCACATTTCAAATAAAGCTAGATGAATATTACCTGAGAAATTACAAAATGAAGGATCAGCCAAAAAGAGGAATTTCTCAACAGGCCATGAAATTTCTACTCAGGCATCAATTTTTTATACCTACAAAGCATTTTAGAAAGAGGCAGACTAGGAATAAGAGATCACGGACTCCCACTGGCACGAATTTCACAACTTAACTAGTCACATGCTATTAGAACACATCACTAGATATTAGTCGTATGAATGAGGCCACCCTGGCAGTGCTTCATTTCCCTCCATCTTCGTCTCTTCGCTGGCTTAAGTCATTTATCAATTATTAAGTACCTAACAATGAAACTTGACAGGGAGAAATCATCTGGTAGACAACCAGGAATATCTCATGACAACGCTACATCGTAATTCTAGTTCTATGTTCATGTGATATATGGGAAAAAGCACTAAGAGTCTTGAATGAATTATTAAAGAAAATATTCAGAGTTGAGACAACCTGAAAAACGATACAACATGTCCTGTATTTTTTAAAGTCAAATACAAAAAGTGGAAATTTAATTGCTATACGTCTTTATGATATATAGCTATTTCCACTTTTGCCTTCAGTGACAGAAACATGGTAAGAGGAAAAAAAACAATGGTATAGTCTTTCAGGAATATTTCAAAAATATACAGAGGATAAGGGAATTTAAATAACCTGAGACTTAAAAATCGTATTATCTCTTTAAAAAAAACAAATGCATCTTATAACTTCCATGATCATAAAAAGTACCAAATATCTTGGGGTGCAAGAAGAATCATAAATCCAGATGTTACAATACAAAAGTTCTAGTGTGGCCTTTCACAATGTGAATACCCAAACAGGTCCCTTCATCCAACCTTCCAGGGGGCTTGGACAAAATCTCTGGAGCTGATTTCTCATCTCATCAAGTCCGACCACGTGGACCTCCCTCTCATCCAACCTCCCTGAGCAAAACTAATATGATGGAACTAATTCATCCAAAGCAGTAGTGTGTTAGCTGAGATCACAAATAATAAGTTTAGGCCACTTTCAAACAATAGTCTGGCAATAACTACAAGCAACCTTTCTGAATTTGAAGCACATGACAAAGAATGTCATCTTCTAAAAGTTGATTAAATATAAAATGAAAAGCATGAAAAAAAGAGGTGCTAGAGTTAATCTTTACTTACTATATCATTTCTTTTAGAAATTATAATTTAGACCCACCAAATATCAGTATTATCAGATTTCTACAAAAATTTCAGGAAGATTCCTTTTATATCATAACATCAAAATGAAAATCCTAAAGGTATCCATCAAGCATCATTTTGTGTTTATTTCACATTAGGCTTTAGAGGTTCAATCACACCCTAATAAACATGAAGACAATAGATATCTGGGACATCCTTCGATCCCAAACTCACACAGCACCCCACCCACCAACACAGATTTCAAAAAGCAACAAAGGCCTATTAGAACTGTAAGCTCATTAGAACACTTCCCTAAAGACACTTGCTGAAATATGCTGCTGGTCAAACAGAACTACACTCAGAGAGCTATAAAGCTCTGTGCAGGGGGACAGAACTCAACCTGAGTAAACATGTGGACCAAGCAGTCCTAAGACCCCTCCAATCTCAAAGCTAAGACTATCCCAAGTAATTTCTCACCCTAAGAAACCAGGAAGATGATACCAGATACAGTAGCTGGATGGAACATATTTGGGTTTGGGGATCACGACTCCTGTGTATCACTTCAAGTATCAGAAGTCACCTAGTCTCTGTGACACTCTGAAGATAAAAATGTGCATATTCTTTGTTCATTCATGATTTAAAAACGTAAATGCTATGGCTGGAAATAATTACTCTCATCTCCTAGGCACTCGTAATTATTAGTACTACATATCTGTATATCCATAGATAATGTAATATGTATAATACAGGTGGTCCACACTTGGAACTAAGCAACTATCAGTTAATAAACTGTGACATACAGAGTTCTACCTTAAGATTATCCTCAAGTATTTCTAATTCCTAAAAATTGCCTTAACCAACAGTAACTTAACACTATAAAACAAATGAAGAATGTGCAATTAGAATATACATTCTCTTTTAAATTTTAAATCTCTTTTAATATACATTCTCTTTTAAATTTTAATTTTTAAATATACATCTCTCTTTTAAATTAGAATATATATTCTCAGAGTCTGGCTGAGCACTGCAGTTGAAGTTATAAAATGTTTCTCTCACTTGTGCTGTCTGAGCTAACAGTAAAAGGCAGTGTTTAAACACAAAAACATTATCAATTAAGATCAGGGGTTTTAGCAACTTCTGAAATTGTTTTCTTAAAGCAAATTATTTTCCCCTGTTGGCAATTGTATACCACCGTCCAAAAATAAGCTAGCAATTTATACCGACAATTCTTGCCTCCACAAAGCATCCAGTAGCAGTCTATACACACTAATTGCATAGACAGTTTTAAGGTTGCGTAGATGGGTACAGTGGAAAGACCTTGCAACACCCGTGCCAGTTTCACAACAAATAGAAAACCTTGTCACTTCAACACAAAAAATGGAAGCCTGGTTATCCAGATCTGCATAGCCTATAGCATATTCTCCACACGCACTCCCTCCCTGGGTCTGCCAGAAACAATCCAATACCATGCTGAGATCCAGCCAGACAAAGCCAGACAACCTCCACCTCCCCTTCACTACCCTCATACCAGGGCACACAGTGTTTCCTCTGGATATATCCTGGGCCCACCATACATACTACTCCTGCTAGCTAGGTACCATGTACATGTGACTATAAATCCTACAGCTGGATTCTTCAGTTACTATAAAATGGACTTGAGCAAGCGCTCAAATAATTAAACAATATTACCTCTTAAATCATCAAGGGCTCTCCCTTGGGTCAGTTATTCAAATTTGTAGTCAACAAGAAAAGAAAGATCAACTCACCTTTTTAACCAACACACTACACTGAAATCCAATTAAATCCAAAAAGCAACTCAATAATCAGATGTGTCCCAGTTTAATTTCCTTAATATCCCAAATTTATCTAAGTAATGAGCGGTGTTATTTTTTTAATTCAACTTTTTGGTATCTGAAAGGTAAGCTATTAAATAAAAAATAATCAGCTTTTGGGTGTTCAGGAAAAAGTATTAAAAAGCAAACACTGTTGGCCAGCATGAATTGAAACATACATTCTATGAATTATGGAAATACGAACCAAAGTCTTTAAAATGTAAAGACTTTGACCATGAATTTCATTTGGCATGATTTATCCTAAAGAAAAAAAATCAAAGTAAAGATTTAGATTTAAGAATATTTACTACATAATTGTTCCTAATGATAAAAACTGAAAGTGGCACAGATATCTATGAGGAAGAAACAAGTTACTTAATCCATAATATCTTTTATACTGAAATGGTATAATTAAAAGTTATGTGGGTTGGTCATCAGGGTCAACCCACAGGTCCACCTGACCTCTTCTGCAGCAGGCAACACTGCAGAGGTCATGTGTTGACTTCCCCACCCACCAGCAGCCTTCTTCTTATTGGGACCCACACACAGACCCACTGGACCTCCCCTCAGCAGGAGCCAGTCCTGTTAAGCACCAAGGAGGTCCTGCAGTAACTTCCCCCAACCAGCAGCCTTCCTGTCATCCAGACCAAGCCAGAAGCTCCAGGACCCCCATTCCCATGTGGGAGAGTCTGGCTGAGCACTGCAGTGATCATCACAATGGGAATTCAAGAAAAAGGGAAATGGAGCAAACTGAGCTCAATCACCAAGACTTTCTGAGCTGGTAATAAAAGCAGACCTAGTGAAATGGAAATCTGAACTAATCTCTGAGATGAAAACAGAGATACTGTTCACAGTGAAAGATATGAATAGAGATCAGGGGCATGATAGAATCTGAGATAACAAAAGCAATGGAACCTTTTAAATAGCTTCAAGCAGAATTCTAGGTGATTAAAAATGAGAACGAAAGTTTGCAAGGCAGGATGAATGAAGCTGACGACCACATTTCAGAAAAAGAGGACAGGATCACGGCCAATGAACAGGAAAGGAATAATTTATGGCAAATGGTAAGGGACCATGAAAAATCAATCCAACAACTCCTAGATTATGCAAAGAAGAATAACGTAAGATTGACTGGATTCGCTGAGGAAGCAGGAGACAGCGCAAAAGACATTAAAAAAAAAAAAACCCACAGATATAACGGCAGAAAACTTCATAATCAAAGGAAAAGAATTGGACATACAAACACATGAGGCATGTACAACTCCAAAAGAAGATGATACAAAAAAATCTACACCTAGGCATATAAAAAAAATCACATACAAAAGGAAGCCCGTCAGGACCACAGCAGACTTTTCAACATAAACACTCAATGCAAAGAGAGAATAGGAGTGAAGTTTCAAGTCTTGGAGGAAAACAACCTCCAACCCAGATTTATGTATCTGGCAAAACTATCTTTCAAAATCAACAGGGAAATAAGATACTTGCATGACCAAAAAAAAAAGAGAGAGAGAAAAAAAGAAAAACTTCACAAATACAAAACCAGCACTCCAAAATTCTGAAGATGGGGGGAGGTAGGGCAGGGGGAGAAGGGAAAAATGAGAATCAAGTCATGTCATATTCTGGTACAAACTCTTAATGTTGAATGCAATTATGATGTGTATTCATAATGTACCAATAAAGATAATTTTTAAAAAATTCTGAAGAATATCTTGGAAAAAACAATGATGGTCACAAACTCATGAGACCCGGCAAAGTGAACTCACTGGGCAAGGCAAGAAACTGAAGGGAAAGGGGAAAAGCAAACAGTAAAAGAGCCAAGAACAGAAAAACACTATAAAAGGTATAAATCAGGCCATTTCAGTCATAACTATTAATGTCAATGACATCAATGCAGCAAATAAAAGACACAGACTGGCAAAATGGATCAGGAAACAAGACCCTACAAGATGCTGCATATAGGAAACACACTCAATTCAAAAAGAAAGCCACAGACAGAAAGTAAAAGGATGGAAAACAATTCTCCATGGGACAGAAAACTGCAAAAAGGAAGGAGTGGCTATCCTATTTGAAGACAAAATAGATTTCAAACCAAAACTAATTAAGAGAGACAAAGAAGGACACTATATTCTCATACAGGGAACAGTCCAAGGGAAAGAGATAACATTCATAAATACATATGCACCAACTTCCAGTGCATCCAACTATTTAAAACAACTACAAACGGAGATGAGAAGCCAGATAGGCACTGATACAATGGTAGTAGGGGACTTCAATACTCCATTGTCACAACTAGACAGATCAAGAGGACAAAAAAATCAATAAGGAAATACTTGAACTGAACTAAACTTTTGAACAAATAGACTTAATAGATGGCTACAGAGTATATCACCCTACAAAGTCAGAACGCACGTTCTTCTCAGCTGCTTCATGGATCATTGTCCAAAATAGACCATGTTAGTTCACAGAATAGGTTTAAATAAATGCAAAGGAACTGAAGTTATCCTCTGTATTCTGTCAGACCATAGTGCCTTGAAATTGGAGCTGAATAGCAAAAGAAACTCCAAGATCCTCACAAACACGTAGAAACTGAATAACACTCTGCTGAACAAACAAAGGGTCACAAAAGAAATTAAATATTTTGTAGAACTAAAAAATAAGCCCAGTGCAACACATAGGAATTTATGGGACACAATGAAAGCAGTTCTATAAAGGAAATTCATAGCAGTGAAGGCATACACCAGGAAAACAGAGCAAGCTCAAATAAACAATCTAATGCTGAACCTCAAGCTACTAAGAAAAAGAGGAGGAAGACAAACCCAACACTCATACGAGAGAGGAAATTTTAAGATCAGAGCAGAAATTAATGCAATGGGGACTAAAAGAATATAAAAAAATCAACAAATCGAAGAGTTGTTTTTTCAAAAGGAGAAACAAAATTGAAAGACCCCTAGCCAACCTTGTCAAAGGAAGAAAAAGCCTCCAAACCATGCTATTAGTAATGAATACAGGGAAATCAACACAGATCTAGCAAAAGTCTACAGGATAATAAACACTTACTTTCAAAATCTGTATTTTAACAAGATGGGAAACAGAAGAAATGGATAGATTCCTGGACACATATGAATTTCCAAAGTTGAATGAAAAAGATATAAAAATGTTAAACATCCCAATATCAATCTGTGAAATAAAAAATGTAATAAAAATCTTACCAACAATGAAAAGTCCTAATCCTGATGGCTTTACTGCTGAGTTCTACAAAACTTTCAAAGAAGAGTTAGTACCACTACTTCCCAAACTCTTTAATGAAATCAAAAGGGAAGCAGTGCTCCCAAATTCATTCCTGGAATAAACTTACACTGGTGCCAAAAAGAAAGACCAAACTACAAAAGAAAACTACAGGCCAAACTCCCCAATGAACATTGATGTAAAAGATCCTCAAGAAGATACAGGCAAACAGAATAAGAATTTTCAAGAAAATCATACACCCAGACCAAATTGGATTCATTGCAGGGATACAAGGATGGTTCAACACAGGTAAGTCAATAAACATAATATGCTACATAAACAGACTCAAAGACAAAAACCATATGATCATCACAACCAATGCAGAAAGTGTTTGAAAAAATTCAACACCCATTCATGATCAAAACCCTACAGAAAAATGTAATAGATGAACTTTATCTCAACCTAATAAAAGCTATTTATAAGAAACCAACAGACAGAATCACCCTAAATGGTCAAAACTGAAACTTTCACACTAAGATAAGGAACAAGACAAGAAGATCCACTTTCACCACTCTTGTTCAATACAGTGCTATAAACATTAGGCACAGCAATAAGACAAGAAAAAGAAATTAAAGAAATAAAGATAGGAAAGGAAAAAGTCAAATTCATTATTTGCTGATAACATATTCTATATAGCAGATCCTAAAAATTCAACCAAAAGTCTGCTACACTTGATCACCAAATTTAGTAACATAGCTGGACACAAGGTGAATGCTCAAAAACTAATAGCCTTGTATACACAAATAACAGACTCACTCACAGAGAATTTGGGGAGTCAAGCCCTTTCACAGTAATATCCAAAAAATGAAACATCTACTAATCAATCTAGCAAAGGAAGTGAAAGACCTGTACTTTGGAAACTAATATACCCTGAAAAGGAGATAGAACAAACTATCAGAAAATGGAAAGACATCCCTTGTTCCTGGGAAGGAAGAACCAGTATCATCAAAATGGCTGTATTCCCACAACTCCTACATAGATTCAGTGCAATCCTGAATGAAATTCCAACAACACAGTTCACAGATTTAGAGAGAATAATCCAAAAATTTATATGGAACCACAAAAGACCTAGGATAGCAAAAGCAATTCTACATAACAAGGACATGGCGGAGAGTATCATGATCCTCAACATGAAACTATACTACAAAGCCACTGTGATAAAAACTGCATAGTACTGGCAAAGTAACAGACCCAAGGATCAGTGGAATTCATTAGAAGATCCAGAAACAACTCTAGATACACTAAGCGACCTCATCTTTGACAAAGAAGCCAAATATCCTCAGTGGAGGAAAGACAGCCTCTTTAACAAATAGTGATGGAAAAACTGGGCTTTAACCTGCCAAAGGCTAAAGCTAGCCCTATCTCTTTCACTGTGTACTAAACTAAAATCAAAGTGGTTTAGAGACCTAAATATTAAGAGAAACACAAACATATTACAAAACAAGTTAGGTGGGACTCTTGGAGACAATGACTTACAGAAAGATTTTATGAACAAAACTTCAATAGCATGAGAACTAGCAGAAGGGATCAACAAGTGGGATCCCATCCTATTAAAAAGCTTCTGCACAGCAAAGGAAACCACTGGCAGAGCAAAAAGACAACCAACAATATGGGAAAAAATTTTACCAGCTGTTCCTCAGATAAAGGACTACTACGTAGAATACATAAAAAGCTTTAAAAAAATCACCCTCCAACACCAAATTGAAAGACCCAAATCAAAAATGGGCATCTGAAATGAACAGACATTTTTCAGAGGAAGAAGTAAAACCAGCTAAGAAGCACATAAAGAAATGCTCAACATCACTGGTCATTCGAGAGATGCAGATGAGAACAACTCTGAGATTTCATCTCACTCCACAAAGAATGGCTGCTATCTTGAAATTAACCAACAAAAAATGCTGGTGTGTCCTCAGGTAAAAAAGAACCCTTCTCCAAGACTGTAGACTGGTACAACCACTTTGGAGATCAGTGTGGGGATTCCTCAAAAACTAGAATTACAGGACCCATTTGACCCTGCTAAAGATACAGGAAATAATTAAAAGACTCATATCACAGTGACATATGTGTAGCTCAGTTTGTGATAGCTGAATCTTCCAAACAACCCAAATGTCCATCAACTGGAGACTGGATAAAGAAGATGCGGTTTTCTATAAAATGAAGTATTACTCTCCCTTAAAGAATGACAAGTTTGAGACATTCATACTCAAATGGACGCACCCTGAGGATATCCTCATAAGTGAAATAAATAGGTCACAGATGTGTAAATACCATATCTTTTCTCTGATATGAAAAACTAAAAATGTAAATGAATTCTAGAATGTATTTAGATATTATAAAATAGAAAATAATCAAAGGGAAATGGGGTAGAGGTAAGTAACAAGAGGAAAGAAAAAATTGAAATGGTGAAAGAAGAAAAGGGAAACAGCTTATGTACATGGGGGTGAGGAGGTGTAGGGTGGTGTGGAAATGGGAAAAAATGAGAATCAAGTCATGTCATATACTGGTACAAACTGTCAATGTTGCGTGTGATCATAGTATGTATATAAAATGTACTTATTTCACAATAAAGTAAAAAAATAAAAAATAAAAATAAAAGTTATGTGGGTTGTATCTTCATTGAAACTGAAAACTGTATAAGACAGGTGGGAAAAATGATCTAAGACTATAAACAGCTACTTTTAAAGGTCTGCTTCTATACATTAAAAGAATCACCTTTGCAAGTAGATATACATTTTCTTCTTCCTTATCTGTTTTCTCTTACAATTAATATATTTTAAGCTCATTATATCAATAGCTACATAGCATCAGATCAAGTAATGATAACTACAAATCTATATTAAGCCTAACTATAAATAGTATGTGAGACATATAAACATCGCAACAAGAGATTGCTTTAAAAAGTCAGAAAACAGAAAAGAAATAAAGCAGTCTATTCTAATGAAAACCAAAAAGAAAGACTGACACTATAAATGAACATTAAATTTAGTTTCAAACTTTGTGGAAATGTATCATCTATGGTAAAGAAATTTCCTGTCCTCTCACAACATCTGACTAAAGATAAACTGTGATAAACTAATTTTTCAATAGAAAAATTACATTAGAAAGTGCCCCGTGAATCTATAAACAGAAACGTGTTTTACACTCAAAAGAAGAATTTGTCTTTAGGTTTTTTATATGAATATCAAAATAGACAATATTCAATGGGCATTTTGCCAATGGTATTTACTGACTACCAAAAACTGACACAGGATGATTATGATTCAATTTTCAGGAGATACTACTCATAAGAGTGTAATTTTAAAAGCCAGTAAGAATAAAAAAAGACTAGACTAGTTTATCTCGCCAGAATGTGCACGTACAAAGCACAGCATGGAAAAGGTGCCCAGTGCTGGTCTGCTCTCCCTCACACGCAACCTAATTAGACGTGAACTATGTCAACACTTCGCCAACTGGGAAAAGACAGCAATTCAATTCACTCAAAGATCACTAACTGAAAGAACTTTAATGTGCCAGACACTGTGAAAACACATACTGAAATGTTTTCAGTTTCTTTTTCTGAAGCAAACACTTATTTTCCCCTACAGTATGACTATATTATCAAGTTCATTTCAGCAACAAAACTCAAAGCTCATTAAAATCGTATGAAAAAGAGCTGAAAAAAAGCTTAAAAAATCTACTCAACACAGCCAACTCTATTATCATAAAATTAATCAATAACATTGTTTAAAAAAAAAAAAACAGGGTCTTTACTTTTGTAGTTCAGGCTGGCCTTGAGCTCACTATGTAGCCCAGGTTAGCCTCGAACTCACAGCAATCTTCCTGCTTCAGCCTCCCAAGTGCTGAGATTATAGGCGTGAGCCACCACGCCTGGCACTGTGTTGTGAGGTACTGACTGTAGATGGGCATGAGTCACCACACCTGGCATCGTTGTATGTGGTTACCAGGGATCGAACTCAGGACCTTGCATTTGCAAGGCAGACATCAGAACTCCTGAGCTAAATCCCTAGCCCAAATAACATCTTAATGAATATCTTGAAATAACTTCCCCAGGAAAAGTCACCATCCTGCCAAAGATATGTTACTTAAAAAAGAAAAATAGATAAAGGTATTCTAAACTCTCAAACCACAAAGAGTCTTCCTACAAGGTCAACATATTCAGAGCTCCCATGTGATCTGCATAAATCTCTTTACAAAAAAGTATAAATGGATATGGCATAAGAAAATGCAAATGCAACCACAAACAAAACAACTTTTTAAGTAAAACTGCCACAGAGATCCCTTTACCCTGTTTCTTTTCCAGAAATAGTTAAATTTTCTTTTTGAATGTTACTAAGTATGAGCAATTTATTTGTTTCAAAATAAGACACCCAATTTTAATGAACTTAATTTGCTACAAACAATAGATCAAAACATTCAAGAAAAACAAAATTCAGAGTGAAGAACAAACAGACTATTAGAAAAGGAAAAACTATGCTTTTAATGAAATCATTTAGAAGTACTTTTGTCATCAAAATATAAGTACATTCAGTTGCTAAATTATTTTTAAAAGCTCAAAACAAAGGAAGCCTTTAAACTCCGACCAATACTAAAGGGAATAAACAGCACAAGCTTCACAACGGGACAGAATCCTACCTGCCTTAAAAACTTTTGAGATTCTGCTCACGAGAGTTAATAAAAACAGAACAGTAATTTTTGCCCAGATTTCTTTGTAAAGGGATTTAGTTCATAAGGTTATCTGGCCATTAGCTTATTTTTTAAATGAAGGAAGTCCAAAAGAAACTTAATACGGTAACGCCATGATTATATATTTTTATTTATAAAAATGTGCAAGTAAAACTTTCAGCTTTTTTTTTTTTTTTTTTTGAGACAGGGTCTCCCTTTGTAGTTCAGGCTGGCCCTGAGCTCAGCCTCAAACTCACATCATAGCAATCCTCCTGCCTCTGCCTCCCAAGTGCTGGGATGACAGGTGTGAGCCACCACACCCAGCACTGTGCTAGGTGGTACTGATTGCTGCTGGGCCTGAGTCTCCAGTATTGTATGTGGTTACCAGGGCATTGAACCCGGGCCCTTGCACTTGCAAGGCAGGTGCTGGAACCACTGAGCTAAATCCCCAGCCCTTCAGCTTTGTATTATGTAAAGGCACAAGAGTCTCTCAAGAAGGATAAGCATTAATACGTCTATGGCTGTTAAAAGTGTATTCATATGGTAACAAAATACTCTATACACAGAAAAAATACATACCAGATTTAACCAGTATAAAAACATGGAAGGACAAAAGACCTAATCTGTTTTACAATGTCTCTTTTAATTACAAACAACTATTTTCTGCTTTAGCATAAAACTATAAACTATGAACTTGCAATGTAAACAATTCTTTTAGCACTTAAAACATCTTTTAGTAACATCAACATTACAAAATCAAAAATTAAAGACAATTATTTAGGTATATAACTATAAAATATTCACTATCAATCTAAAAATATGTTTAAGAAAAAGACATTTTTAAAATTACCAAACTTTACCGAGTGTTTTACTTAAAACTAGGTAAAGACGTAATTATGCAACTACATCATACTTAATCATAAAATTTGTGAAACAGTACTCATGACTTATGAAAACATTTCTAAAAGGCTTCTAGGCATCACATCAGTCCAAATGATGTTACACCTTTAGTAAGTCCCATATAACCACACCTCCCAGAATTCCTGTAGCTCAAGTAAAACCACCTGTCCAGCTCCTAACGTCTCACCTCACTCTCCACAACAAACACCGAGGATGAGTGCACCTGCACACTAATTCCTGGACACAGTTCCAAAACAGAACAGACACTTACTTCCTGCAACTGTTCTGATTTTTCAGTTGAAATTAGAAAAGCCTAGTGAAAGAGCACTCTTAAACTTGAGTGGATGACAACATGGTGAGCAATGGCCTCCGTGTTGTCAAATCAAGTCGTCAGCCCCGAAGGACAATCACTGTGCTCGGAACCCAGCGGCATGTGACACGGGTCACCACTGTGCTGTTCTGGATCACTCCCTTCTCCGGGCTGCTGTGACGTCACAACCTCTTAACTATCCTCCTCCCCATCGAACAGCTTAGTCTCCTGTGCTATTAGTCTCTCCTCCCCTATGTAAGGCTTGTCACAGAGCCCGTGGTCCTAAGATGTAAAGGAGATGTATCCAACGATGGAAACGAAAAGCCTGAGAAAGGGAAATACGTATGACCAATAATGAAGCCAGTACATACTGTACAGAGATCCTTATATTGCAGCTTTTGGAATTTTGTATCTGTGTTTTCTGCACATAGTTCCACATAACCAAGCACAACTTGAAACACAGTATTGTGAATGGCTTGGGTGAAGTGCATATGAAGTTGATCCATTGCAGTCTATGGAAAGAAAAAAACATGCAATATAATTTCATCTTTTAAATAAATTTCAACAGATTTTTTTAAAAACACACGGAAAAATATTAATTACAACTATAGTACAAAGATTATTATTCTCAGAATTGACTGTAGTGTACATTGTTTGCAAATAATCCTCTCCTATAACCAGAGACACCATACCACCTAAGAGTCTAAGCTGTAAACACTGCTGATATGGTTTGTGTTTCTGACTGGCACTCATCCTGATTTTGGGCAGAAAGTACGCAAAATCGCACCTCCGCCACCATCTTAGATGACGCAGGACCCTCCTCCCTAGGCAGCTTCTCAGTGACGCCTTTCCTGACCATCCTGTATTCCTATATGATTCATTACTTTCCGTCACTGCTGGCTCACACTGCTTCGTACTTGTTCATAGTACTTTCTATCAACTTAACAGCATATTCATTAATTTTTTTAATGTCTGTATCTCTCATGAGAAGATAATATGAGATCTGTATCTTCTCATCAGAAAGACTATATTCAGGAACCTAAAGCAATGCAACTAGCAGTTACAACAAATAGTTAATGAACAGAAACAATCTTAGGGAGGAAATTAGAAGTCAGAGATCTGCAAATATGCCCTTTAAAACTGCCCAATATCTTTTTTCTTGTGTTTTTCCTTAGCTACAGTTTAAAACTGTACCTAGAGAAATATGAATAAGGTTCAACAATTCAAAATTTAAAATGTAAATAAAGTTTAAATAGTTTGGCAAAGCCTGACACTCCCTTATTGGAGAGGGGACCACTTACACAGATTTACATCTATCACATTTAAACACTGTACGGATCAACAGGGAACCCTGTACCAAGAGAAAAGACACTTAAGTTTCAAACCATGGTCCTTGTTCCAATTTCCTCAAGGAAGTACGTGAACAATAAGAGTGTGCAGAACTATGCACTGCAAGGGGCGCCATAGCATTCTGGAGATAACAGAACTTTTGAAAAGTCTGGGAAGTGAAACAGACCTGTTCTAGAGTTAACTGCACACAATCCACAGAAGTTCACACACCATTTTCAGGAGTCACGCCAGCTTGGCTGGGAACTAATGACGCCTGATGACAGAGTAAAGGGCCATGTCTGAGGACCAAAAGCTGAGCTCAGAGACTACATCTCATCTCTCACTGAATTATAATGTACTTTTCCTAAATTCTCTGCAAAATTGCAAAAATATTAAATCTGGAAGCACCTCACAGTCTAAAACAAACTTACGTAATGTTTTAATATACTCTCAATATTGTATCTATATAAACATTACTCTTGTTAATTCAGCACAAAAACATGCTTTTTAAAGTGGGGCATTTTAAAGGATACTACACAGTAATATTCAGATTTAAACAAGTATGAAAGTCAATGGCTGCTGATTAAGAAAAAAAAAAGGGAACATCCTTTGAAAACTAACCTGTGTTTTTCCAAGAAGCCGGTAAGCTTGTTGAACCTTGGTATAATGATTAATATCGAAATTTTTGCAGATTTTGGAAAGAGCTACATCCAATTGTTCCTATGTGATTAAAACAGAAATTAAGACGTGATTAAGAAACTGGGTCCGCAAGAGAAGAAGAGCAAACTATTAGGATTATTCTCTGACATAATATCTCAATACACTTACTATCACATTGGATTTAATAGCCAAAAATTTTTAATGAAATTATAAATAATTATAATTTGTTAGCAATTACATTGAAGTTTACTGAGATGTTACCAATGTGAATTTTATGCCTTAAAACTCAGACTGAATGTTTTAAAAAAAATAAAGTGCAATCCTTTAAGGAAAGGATTTTTTTTTTAACTTCAGATCTCTTCAAACCTTTGTCAACCTCTTACAGTAATACAATGTGAGTCTGCAGAACAATTAAACACTAGAAAAGCAAACTTTCTATAATTACTGAAAAGCACTTCTCAACAAAACACTGAGTTGGAAAATACACACCTGAAGGTTTAAGATCTCCTATCAAAATGTGCTGCTTTGTTTCTATTTCAGTGATTTCATTTTTAAGTAATTATTTTCTAGAGACGAAGAGTAATACATTTTACTATATTAAAAGTGAAACACTCAGCTCTTTACAGAAAGCCCTCAGTTACTTAAAGTATTCAGGAAACTGTTTAATGTTAATGAATTCAAGGCAATTGTTTTTGTGTTATCAAATAAATTATTATTTTCCTAACCATATGACCATATTTATGATCAAAGTCTGCTTCTACAAAAGATCATGTGAAAGTTCAATTTTAACAATTACAAATGTTCTTATCAGAAAAGCAATAAAAAAATAGAAAACACTAGTTCTTATTAAAGAAGCTTATTAAAATTAATACCATGCTTGCAAAGATTACCAAGGAAAAAGAAGAATTCTGAATTTAGATAGGGGGAAAAATAAGGCTTGACAGATACATCTTTTTCTTCCCACTTTTGACATTTTTGATGAACTATGCGCAATATTAAGGAGGTTCTTCATGAATTTAGGAGAGTTTTTCATCAGCCAAGAGTTCCACATAATTAACTCACTAAACTATGAAAGGCAAGTAGTAAATAAACTGTAATTAACAGTGTTTTGACAATAACATAATTTACAATATAATATACAATACTAGATGGTCTGGAGATGTTTTTCAGGAATGGCAACATGTCTCAGTACTGTTCTGAGGTCCTATAATTCCCACAGTGCTGAGATTACCAGTAGGTTAATATTACCATGACCATGCATGAATATTCCAAATAAAAACAACAGATTCCGAGCAGTGATCTAGATACACTGGTACCATCACCAACTGTAATGTCCCACCTGCGCCAGTCAGATACCTCTGAACACAGGCCACTTAATTTAGGACAAAAAGCTTCTTACCTCAATTTGTTCTAAAGTATCTTGCAGCTTTGAATTCAGCTCACTATTAAATAAAATAGAATTATATGTATCTGTGTTTAAAAGTAAACTAAATGCTAGATTAATGCATTAGCTGAAAAAATAATCAACAAATACAAATATCACGAGCAGTGAGACAAGTTCCTAATTCTACACAGTATAATAGACAAAAAAAAAACTTGCAGAAAAAAGTTTAGAAAGAACTATGTACCCTGCAAGGCAGCCCTAGGATTGTACGAGTAAAAATTTCTAAACAAATCTACAGACACAACTAAGAACTTAAGAATTAAAAAGTGATACCAATTTTAAACATAAAAAGTATAATTGCATAAAAGTAAAATTTCAAAGACAAAAATTGATTTCTATACAGTAGAAACAAAGAATTAGGATTATAATTATATCATTTTAAAAACCAAAATGCCTGGGAATAAGTCTAACAAAAACTACAACAGCAAACTAAAATAAGACTTAAATTCAATAGAAGTTTATACTATATTAATAGATTAAAACATTTAGCACGGTTCCTACCAAAATGGTCTAAGATAACAGAAATCCTAATCAGAGCCCCACATTTTCTTTTTTATTTGTAGAAACAAGCAATTTCTGAATTTCATGTGGAAATACAAAGAGCTAAGAATAGATAAAGAAATTGAAGCAATGTGAAATAGCATATTCTACAATAGGTTGTTACAGCAGAAACACAGTGTAATGCAAAGATACATAAGCTGATCCGAGGGGCGAGACGAAAACAAACAACAAATGTCTTGAACGAGTATTTGCCAAAGAAGACATCCAATGGACAGTTGACTCAATCAGTCTTTTGAGAAGAGCAACTAAAACTATAAAAAGCCCTGTAACAATAAAATGCCCCAAAAATATTTTTTAAAAATAAAAATGGGCATCACAAAATGTTGGCTATGGTTTGGAGCAAATGAAATATTTACACAATACTAGAGGGAGGTGAAATTATCATGACTGGAAAACTTTCTCCACTGACACTTAACACACAACTCTTCTCAGCACTTGTAGGCCTCACCCAGAGCTTACAAATGCACAGATGATCTTTGCAGTGCTATTTATGAGTAAAGGCTTAAAACTGATATTTAAATAATGGTATCTCATTAATAAAAATAAAGTGCTATCTAACAAAATAAGTACAATCATAATATATTTTAACAAGTGACTTAAATTGTTCTTAAAATAGTAGGAACAAGTAAAAGATGTAGTTTAACACACCAAAACCTTCAAAAAAGATTTTTAAATAACTATTACCTAATAATTATAAATTTGTTCTCAAACTCTTAGTAAGCAGAGTAAACAGGAAAAGCCACAATACACAATTCAGTATCCATAATGCAAACATCAGTAGCTCAAGGGGAAGAGGGGACAAGAAAAGAAACAAAAATCACTTTTGCTGTTATGGTGTGCTGAAAGAAAAATTTTCAAGTCTTGAAAGAGAGGACTTTGTCTCTCCAAAGACTCAAAAGCTTTAACAACATCTTTTCAGTGTGTAAAAACTGAGCTTCTGACACGTCTTCTGTGCAAAGATAATACCACAGAGATATAGACATATAGATACATATAGAGTAGTTTGTTAAAAAGTAAAACTATCTAGATAAATCTCAAATCATTACAGGAATTTGATCATTTTCAACAAATGCTATGTATCATAAACATATGTTAGACTGAAGTTGAAGAGAACTGGTAGTGATATTCTCAGGTAAAAACTGAGAATGTGCAAAACCATAGCCACTAGCAATCAGCAGTATAGGGAGGATACTTTATTCAAAAAATTAACATCTGTAACAGACTTACACCTGACATACACCACATCCACAGATGTAGTTCATGAAAATATTTGTAGGCAAGATTGAGATTCTTTTAAAAAAAATTATTTCAGGCATGTCTTGACCAAAAGCTAATGAACGAACAAACGCATGAATAAATGAATGAACAAAAAACAAACACTAATGTTTTCAGAATGATACTTCAGCAAGGCTAGCCAAGAATGGAGTCTTTGTAAAGAAGAAAGAAGTAAATAAAATTTCACCTCACCCCACATTACCCCCTAAACCAAAGCAAAATGAAGGCAGAATGGATAAAGAAAATGTGGCTTATACACACAATGGAATATTATGTGGCAACCAGATAGACCCTGTCATTTGCAACAACACAAATTAACCTAAAACACATCATCATGAATTAAACAAGCCAGGCACAAAAGACAAGTGCCAGGGCTCGGTATTTAGCTCAGTGGTTCTGGCACCTGCCTCACAAGGGCAAGGTCCTGAGTTCAATCCCCTGTACCAAATAAATAAATATCTAAAAATGTACCAACATAAAAAGTAAGCAATTTCTAAAAATAAAAGGCAAATGCTTCATGCTCTCATGTAGAGATTTTAAGATAATCACTCAGAAGTCGTAAGTAGAATAGTGATTACCAGGACAGAATAATGGTTATCCCATACAGGTATTACTGCAGGTCAATAAAAATTAAAATAAAACCTTAAAAAGTTTGCATCTTCTCTCTCCCACACCAGTTCCTTCTCTCCTGTTCTATCTTGATTCAAAGCATTAACAGTCACTACATTCAACAGAAAATCCTAGTCCTTTGTCGATATATAACTGATAATGAAATCTTATTTTGTTTCAGTACAGTGGAACCCTTGACCTATGAACCTGATCAGTTCCCAAGGGCTGGTTGTAACTAAATCCATATAGCTGAGATCTAGATGTTCATCTGAGTACATGCTACAAATGACAAGAGGCAGATGAATCTTCCATTAACCAGATAACCCAAGATGTTCATGTATCAAGCCCATCGTAACATGGGGGTCCATTGTATTTTCCTTATTCTCTTTTCCAACTTTTTGGAATTCCCACTTTCTCTATTCCAAACTTTTCCAACTCTATGTCTGAACTCCAGCTTATCACTTTTTCTTTGAACTATTCTAACAACCTTCTAAAGAATCTCCACATGCAACACAAGCACCCTACACATTCATCCATTTATCTGACAAACACCATTGGCCAAGCTTTTTATGATGCTCTCCAAAAATGCTGCCAGGTGAACGGCCTGAACTGCACAATCGATAAGGTTAGCAAATGTGATTCAGAAGGCAGTTTTCAAATAGCGTGGTGGGAACGGTTTCCAGCAAGACAAGTACCCCGCAGTCCTCTAAGCCCTTCCACTCTCTGCTGTTTTTTATATGGCAGCTTCACGTTTATGATATCTGCCTTATTCCCAAGGACAGCCAAGTCTTCAATTCTTAAGCAAAGCAGGAATAAAATTACATTAATGGCCTGCTTTAAAAATCTGATAATTCCCCATAAAACTAAGGACAATGCAAAAATTAGTACAATACATATGACCCGTATCAATCTGAAATTTAAAAATATCTCATTCAGGTTTTCATAGCTACATTTTAGTCATATGGACTGTGTTCCCTTCCGGAACAGCAGACCTCCACATCCGCTGTCCCTCCAGTGTTCGCAATGAGTAGAATACGCGGCTCTCACTGGCAAATGTCCACCGACAGCTCCAGGCTCAGGTCAACACCACCTCCTCTGAGAAGTCCTCCCTGCTCAGCAGCTGCTCTTGTGGCTTTCACAACGGTCCTTCACAGCGTGTCACCTACTCTCCAGTTCCTCCCAGAACTAAACTCACTACCCAACTCAAAGCAGAAATAAATGAGTCAAATCTGCAATTCAAGGACAAACAGCAAAATTTTACCATTATCCTTTCAGGCTCTATTTTCTATCTAATAGATAACAATACAGACATAGAGAAGAGAGAGCATTTTAGAAGAAAAGAGCAACGCCAGACTCTGAATCTGTAGGCACTTCAAGAAGAGAAAAAGGGCTGAGAAGAACTCAAGCGAGAACCATCATCCCCCATCAGACGGAGTGCAGCTCCCCCAAGGCCAAATCTAGACCGAGACACAGAGGGAAAGACAGCAGGAACAACAGTAATTCAGAACTATATGTAATTCACTCACACATGAGAGTAATGATTTCTTTGCTCTATTAAAAAACTATTAGTATTTACTTAAAATTATCATAAATCTAGCTGTTGCTTTCATTGCTGCTGTTATGTAAAGGCAAGTCTATAGCCTAAGGACTGAGTTAATGCAAAAGTGATAAGGCAAACAGAACATAAAAATTGTAAGTATAAAATCAAGTTCAGTTTTGTTTAAAAGCTTTCAAAATCTACATCTGAGGTTTGACAACAAATGACTAATACTAACTGAATATACATACATTAAAAATTATTTCTGATTCAAAAGTGGACATTAACTGAAGAGTTTTAAAGGAGCTTGTAGCTATCATTTATAAATGTGAACACAAGTCATTTCAGTCAATTAATCACAGAATGTTAAAAGGACCTACTCACAAACATTGTGATAAATAAAAGCTACATTATGGGCAAAAAATTTTATTAAATCTAAGATAAAAGGCTAGAAGCTTTTAGAAGCTATCTGCAAGCTGAATGGAATGAACTGAATGATTCTGCAAAGCATTCTCCATAACTAAAGAAAAGAGGAAGAATAACATCTCTGAAGAGCTATTTGTGTTCTTTTAAGAAGCTTTCCTAGGATACAACAAATAAATCAAAATTCTGTACAAATCTGATCATACAAAAGACAAGACGGGTCAAGAATAATTAGCAGTACTATACTGATCTCTTCCCGGTGTGTTACTAAAGAGTTATTTGACTTAACACAAGTACTTTAGTATCTCTAGGCCTCAGTTTCCTATGCTAAATAAAAGGATTAATTCCAATCCTAGTATTTATTACATGCCAAACACCAATCACTCAATCATCTTTGCATACAGTTCAGGAATATCCTAAAATGTTTAGAATCAACTTAAGTAAATGGACTTCTATGCTTTTACTGTGTGTCTATGATCCCTAAAACACCTAGTCTGTCTAGATAGATCCTGTCCCAGTGATTTTAATGCACTCACAGGAAGCAAGAAAATTTAACAACAGACCTGAAAGAAAATCTAATTTCTAAATAATCTGAAAATAAACCAACAACCCCGTGGTACTATGAGGTGTGTATATCAGGCAGCCCCACCCTACAGCCCTGGACAAGACATAATGCAGCCCCACAAGATCACTGTGATTTTCAGTAATATTTTCCTGCCTCCTTTGCAAGGTGCTCCAGCTCGACTGCACAATCAACAACAGAGTGCACGTAGGGGAGGGGGCAGTGCTGCCTCACGCTGCCTCCTGCGCCTGCCACACAGGCCCCTGGAAACCCACAGCCCCAGAGGATACAGGCACTTATGTGCTCAGCCAGGAAAATGTAGCGATTACCTGTAATGCTCAGGGATAATACTTGTTATCAAGTACACATGTATGTTTGCTTATTTAATTGGGCTTACTTAACTCAGACAATGTTGTATCATTTTACTGTATTACTTCACCAAAAAAAACTCCAAATTTTTATTTTTATGTGTCTCATCCAATGGGGAGGGAGAAGGAGAAAAACAAAATAAAATAAAAGATAAGAAGTACTGGCCATGTCAGAGTAGCACAGTGTCAGTAACTTGGTCCAAATTGGCAAAGCAGTAAGAACTGAGGGTCAAGGCAACGGATCTGACTAACAGAGCTGGTTACAGAGCTGAAACTTACTCTGCGTTCCTGAGAAAGAACAAGCAGGTAATCTCAGGAGAAAGCAATCAAAGACAAAGGGGACATATTTACAGCAAAAAGCTGTGTTCACCTGCTGTACAACCTGAAGAAATTCTACAACCTATAACTCCTATCAAACTGTGAAGATCATATTTGGAGGAAAAAATAAAAAAGCCTTTAAAGGTGATGAGAAATTAAATAAAAAGTACAGTACTCAACAAAGTAGTCCCAACAGTACACATCACACTGCATAATGCAGAATCCTCTCAGGTTCCCTCAAGTAGCTCCTCTCAAATAAAATAAAAATTAATAAAGTAGTCTTGACTTTCCAGAATAACATTTCATGAAACTAATTTAGATGAATTTCCAATGAAAAGAATTAGATGTTTTATTCACAGACATATTTTAACATAAACACATCCTGATTCTTAGTCCCAGTAAATCTGAACTATATAATTGTGTCAATCACCCCAAGAATTGTCAAATAATGCAAAAACACTGTCAGTTACAAAAGTGAACAAAAACTGCCTTATAGTTTTTTATTAAAGCTACGTAAACACAGCACATTTTAAGAAGACATGAAGTATAGTAGTTCTCATTCATTTTGCAACAAATTAGGTACTTGACAATATTATTGAAGACTGCATATATTAAAATTTAGTCAAATTATCTGAAACTTATAGTCAATGCTTCTTTACATAAAAGCAAATGCCTGACTTGCTTTTCCTACTTAGAGAATCCTATGAGTCAGACCCAACTGGAATGTACTCCTCGTAGACCATGAGGTCTATGTGCTCTATCAAAAACTTTACTTCCATTACAGGAGTAAATGGTAAGGTAAGAAAAGAGGAGCACACAATTAAGGAAAAATTAAGAAGTAAATGAACAATTAAGTACACTGTGCATATGAACTTGATGAAGTTTTAAAAAACCACACCAGAATTCAGAATGGCTCTAAATCATGGGGTGGTTCCCTTAAAAGACACTGCTAAAGGGAATATGTTTATGATTCTCTAGTATCCAACAAGAATTAAAGATTTAAATGTTTAATAAACTGAGAGTATTTACATTCAATTGGAAATTAATTACCATACCTAAGATTACCAGAGAGTCAAATGATTTTTCATTCTGATTTACTTAGGTTCAAGCAAAGATTAGGTCTTGCCTTTGGCTAAATTCCACAAGCTGAGGTCAATTCAACTTTTGGAGTGTTGATGAACCCTGTGTGTATAGGCTAACCCGAGGGAGCTCAAGAAGAGCTCAAACATTATGTTACTTTATGTAAAAAGAGCAAAAGGAAAATAAATTTCCAGAATAACAGATGTATCTGATATAAAAGACAAATAAATCTTAGAATACAGTAGTTTTCATCCTGTGCTCACCTGTACCACGTACTGAACTAACCCTCTCTCTGATACCTACAAAAGAGCATCCCCAGTCAGGTGTGGTGGCTCACACCTATAATCCCAGCACTCGGGAGGCAGAGGCAGGAGGATTGCTGTGATGTGAGTTGGAGGCTGAGCTTAGGGCCAGCCTGAACTACAAAGCAAGACTTTGTCTCAAAAAAGAAAGAGCATCCTCACTTTGAGGTGAAACCTAACAATACAATGGTGGTTACCAGAGGCTGGAGGTTGGGAAATGGGGAGATGACAGTCAAACGATACAAAGCCTAAGACAGAGTAATTCTATGGCTTTTTTTTTTTTTTTAAATCTACTGCACAGCCAAGGATCGGTAAGCTAATAAATGAGCACTCGGTACTTCAACAGCACTAAGTAAATCTTCAAAGTTCTCACCATGAAAAATGTCAAAGATCAGAGGTGATGCGCATGCTACCTGGCGTGACTCAATCATTCCATAGTTTGCAGAAATCCTGCCACTTTGTACTCCACAAATATATATTACAATTTGCTAATATATACTCCAAAGCACATACCAACATAACACTAAATAAGCAACATTTCATTTCTATTGTTGGTATATGTTTACAATACATAATTATATCATGTTGGAGAATTGGTACATATACACCTTACATCTTGGTCATTTTTACTTCTTAAACAGGAAGGATTCCCAAGAGATGCAATGAAAATGTGAACAGATTAACTTATCCTTCTCTACTACTTATAAAATGACATCAATTGGATTAGAAAGACTATGAAAAGTAGTTTCAGCAGGATGACAAGAGGCAGGATTAAAAGGCATCCCCATTTGACCCTGGTATTCCTCTGCTAGATTCATATCACAGCAACATAGTGCACCCATGTTTATAGCAGCTCAGTTTGTGACAGCTAAATCTTGGAAACAACTCAAATGTGCATCAACTGGAGCCTAGATAAAGATGTGGTTCTTTTATAGAATAGACTATTACTCTGCCATAAAAATAATAAGATTGAGTCATTTACACTCAAACAGATGTACCTTCAGTACATCCTGATAAGTGAAATAAATAGGTCACAGATGTGTAAATATCGTATCTTTTCTCTGGTATGAGAAAATGAAGATGTAAATGAGTTATTGTAATATATAGTAGATATTGTGAAACAGAAAATATTTAAAAGGAAATGGAGCGTACGGGTAAGTACAGAGGGGAAAAAATGTGATGGTAATAAAAAAAAAGGAAATAAAGACTATGTACATAGGGGGCGGGGGAGTGTAGGGTAGGTAGGGAAATGTGAAAAAATGAGAATAAAGTTGCATCATATCATATAATGGTACAAATTCTCAATGCTAAATGTGATCATGATGTGTATATATAATGTACCAATAAAGATTTGAATTTTAAAAAAGCCTCTATCTGATCATTCAAATCTTAAGAACTATTATCTATAACTTTATTATACTACCATTTATAAACATGACTATACCAGAAGAAAGTATTTTATATTAACTTCCAATGTACTGACATTGTGTGTTTCATTATTATTACTTTTCAGAGAACTAACAAAAGAACAAGCTTTAAAATTTTTATATTACCTTACCTTATACAACTGTAATGTTTGAAAGTGCTGGCAGCTTTCTGGCATTCTAGGCACAGCTGAATAGCTCCAGGATAGTCTTCCTCCTTCGCAGAACAACAGAACTCATTAGACTGAAAATATTTTTCTTAAAACACCTAATGAAGAAAACATCTCTTATTGTACTCAAACTGAAAGTTGTCAAACTGAAAAACTGTAATTCCTCTTAAACAAAAATTTGAACACCAATGCTAGATAAATAACAAAATATAAAAAGTCAACTAACTCCAGACCTAAAATGTCTGCAGGAAAAAAATAGTAAAATATTGTGTTTCTTCATATACACAAGTAATAGCCCTCTGAAACCACGATATATGGATAAAATAATAATATAGGATTATAAACTGCTTTATAGGCAAGGTTTTAATTACTAACATGTTCTTTCAACAATGTTTATATCAAGTGGGCCAACAGTATTTTCATTTTGTAGTCAAGATTCAATAGTCCTATCCACAAGATACCAGTAAACATTTCCAAAGAAATACAGACAGAAAAAAGTGAAAGAGTAATTATAACCTCATAATATATTTATCCCTAAACAATAAAGCAATGTCTAGTTAATTTCTCACATAGAGCAATCAAACCTAGATTGATAGTAAGAGCTGAGGAATAACACAATGATTATATGCAAAACTATAAAAACTTTTCCCTATGCTCATATTCTAAAATCAACAAATGCTATTCAAACTATAGGGACCCTGGGATAACAAAATAATACCTACTCCAAGGAACAAGAATACATATTTTCTTTAAAAGTAGACACAAAGTATCAAAGACAAAGCAAATGTCTCACTCAGAAAATCAGTGAATACATGACACTAAATACAGTAAAAATATTATGCACTCCATAAACTGCCACTGTTTGTTGGATGTAAAATATAATGTTACTGTTATCTGGATGTAACACAATCAAAAGACTAAAGTTAGCATTCCAATGTTATTACAAAGTCAATGATTTCCAAATAATTTTGATTGTTAAAGAAGTACACATTACACTGACAGAAAAGGCTCTACAGCAAACACTTTTTTAAAAAATGTGATGGTAAAAAAAGGAAGCAAAGTTCATATATATGGGGCAAGGGGTTGTAGGGAGGGCAGAGGAATGGGAAAAAATGAGAATTAAGTCATGTCACAGACTGGTACAAATTCTCAACGTTGAGTGTGATCATGATATGTATATAAAATGTACCAATAAAATCAATTTTAAAAAATTAAAAATTAAAAAATGCTCTTTAGAGTATGTACCAATTTGAGAAAAACTCCTGCTTCAATTTTGTCTTCAATCATTGTCCTATATAATATTATAACATCACCAAAGTTCCAAGCCTTGTCAGCTTACCTCTAGCAATTCACTTAAACGTACATCTGTTCTTTGCTGGAAAAAAAAAAAAAAAATCAAAGGGTAATAGCTATTTCAAACACAAAACTAAGGTTTAATTTTTTAAAAAATGACTTATATATACCAGTGTTTTTATAGTTCTCAGAGACTTCAGAAGTCCAAACAGCAACTGACGTTTCCTCTGATTTGCAAGAAGGCCTAAACTGGCTTGAGTAAAACCTTCCTTTGCAATATTCAAGTGTCTGCAAGAGTGAAGAGCACATAGTTAAGCTTCTTAATGTGACAAGAACACTATCTATATGGAACAAGCCACTAGTGACCAGGACTGCTATTAAAACTGGGAAACGGATGCAACACGATCAAGTGAATACGACTTGACAAATGTAGGCCGTGGTGCCATTTAAACCAGCACTGCACATAGGTGGTAGCTCTACTGACGACAATCTGCAAACTGTCAGTGTTCCCCAATAAGAAAAGTAGAGGCTGAAGGCCATTGAAAAACTGAATGCAAAATGTGACAGAATAACTTCGTTTTTTGTGAATCCAGGAACTTAAAAATTGGGACTGCTTTATGCCTTTGTTGTTTATTTCATTTTCCCGTAACTGTTTTCTTTCACATTTTACAAAAACAGCCTCTGACAAGTTGGGGGAAAGAAAAGAAAAACTTCGGTCTTTCATAGAAATAAGTCTAGAAAGCACCAGTTGAAACAATTACACAAACAGGAATATTTTTAACATACACAGGCTTGTAGGTATTCTCACATCTTTTTAGGGTAATTTTTAGATTACCATGATGCTCACATGAGGACCAGGGATTTAGCTCATTGGCCTCACACCTGCCTACAAGTGCAAAGTTGTGAGTTCCAACCCCAGTACCACCAAAAAAAAAAAAAAAAAAAAGTTCACACAACGAATGTTATCTGGAAACTATAGTCAGCAGCATGGGAACCAGCAGAATCAACACAATTAGGATCCCAATTATTTTCAAATTGATCATAATTTTAGAAGTCAAGTATCAATGACACATTTCATCCTCATTTTTGAAATACTTCGCAGGTTTAGGAAACAGAGTATCACGGAAAACCATACCTCCTCCCATTGGTGCAGATCACCGCGGCCAGCTGGAGGCCAGTCTGTAGTGAGGTAACCCGTTCAAGCTCCTGTGGAAAGGTTGGGTGCAGACTGTTGTTTAAGGCATTTTATTTTTCTTTCTTACGCTTATGGTATTCAGTAAAAATTCTAGTGGGTTTCAAAGGAAAGCCTTCTTGGAAAACAAAATAACACCAGAAGTACAAAATCCTGCAAACTGTTAGTGTATTTTTCAAAGTTATTTAAAATGACTCCTTCCAACTGACTTTCACACTGAAAGATGACAAAATATTTAGTCAGCAGTGCTTGGAAGGAAATTTAATCCCAACCTGTTTTAGATGGAAAGAAATAAATGCCAATAATACAACCATTTACATGTTTCTACCCAACACAGCTTCACAAAGTGGTTAAGGGTGTGACAAATATAATTTCTGTTTTCTATACTCTGACAGTGAATATCCTGATCTGAACACGGGTAGGTAGACACTTCAGTGAATTCTGAAAACCCTCATTTTCTGAGGAAAACACAGATTCAACTAGACAGTTCCAATTTTATTATATTTTAAAAACAAACTGTTATACTACCATTGAGCCAGATTGTTATATTGCTGATTTATATTTTTTTCTTACAAAATTCACAGAAGCAATTTTCACTAGCTTTTTTAAAGTCTGGAAAATAAAGGCATCACATCAGAATCACATAAAATTATTACGCTTCTTCAGTTTGGTACATTGTCTCAAACAAGAGATAAATACAGCCACACACACACACACACACACAGCACACACACATTTTCTACACAAAAAGAATTACAATATTGTATCAGTCTAGCATATCACTCAACCATTTACAAAATATTACTGTGAAAACAGCAAACATTATCCTACCTTTACATAAGCAGGCTGTTTTTCAAGGATTAAATCTGCTACTTTTTTAGAGACCTAAAAAAACATGCAATCAAACAGAGCAAGTGAAAGCAAATGCTCACGCTCTTATTAAATTTTATATTTAAAATGTTTACAAGAATACTCCATAGGTTTTAACAATACCTCCTACAGCAGTTATTGTGATGTTATTTCTCTACACATTTCCCTAGGATATGAAATTAGAAAAAAGAAGTTGTATAATACATGTGTGGAACAAGCACCTAGCTCTTATCAGAAATTAAATAAATGCTCAGTATTAATGTTGATGAATATTATCTCATTTACCAAACATCCCCAAAAATGCAGCCAACTTTAAGGTCATTGTCCATGATTTAAAAAGACAAAATTGTTCAGACAAAATTTTAATCAAGTTAACTCAGGAAGACAACTCTGAAGAGAAGTACACAGACCTTCTGGTTTTTACTTCTAAAAAGTTTAAAATGTATGTTTTTAGATTGCTGGAAGGATATCTAAGGTTTTATTGGCCATTCAAGAAATATTAATGTACACATATTAGAATTATACCGATTTTGAACCCACACCTCTTACTCTACCTTGAGAGGCCTGGCCAACTGCCCTGCAAAAATGTGTCTAGGAGGAATCAGGAGACGCAGGAGATACCATGTATTTGCTCAAGAAACACAACTGTCTCCTTTTCCCCCAGGCTAAATGAGCAGAAAACATCCCATACATATGAAACAACTGCATTAACATTTCATGTTTTCTTTAGCTGCATCAAATATTTTTGGATTATGTGACTTTTTTCAAGATATACTGATTGCTTTTGATTAGAAAGAAGATTCCACTAAGGTTAAGAAAATCCTACTGTAAACAGCTTTTAGACTTCAATTAATAAAGACAGATCAAAGTTACCCCTAAATATCATTTCAAGAATTTCAAAGATTCCCCAGGGCTGCCTAATAAAAACTTAAGATAATACAGTTCCTATAAGAAAAAAATCAAATAGGAACCAAAGTAAGAAAATCAAACTAGTAAGTTCTAGCTGTGTATCATTTATTTCCATGTTTATAAATTTAGATAGGCATATGCAGACAGAATTCATTTAATTTAATTCCACTGGTTTTTTTTTAAAGACAATATAATTATTGTCAGACTGTATCATGCCCAGTGTGTACTGAGTGTTCTTTCCACAATATTATAGGAATTAGGTCTCATGATGATCCAGCAAGCTGGGTTTTATACTTCCTTCTTTTCCAGATGAATAATCTTAAAGTAACAGGAACTCACTCACCCACCGTCCTACAGTGAGTAAGTTGCAATACCAATATCCAAGTCTAAACTTAGCAAACTCAAAAGGCTACTTCCCACTCAGTCCTCACAATGGGGTTTGCTCCCCGAAGCACACTAACACAGAAGGTACATAGAGGGCAGAGTACCTGTGTCAGGGAGCTGACACCGAAAAAATAGCTTGAAATCTAATTCTTCAGTACAAAATACAAATGTATCACTGAATTAAATGACAGGATTTGTTTACATGTGAATATATTAGTTAAAATCATGAAATCACAAACATAATCCCTGCCTGTCGTGCTTCATTTGCAGCTACGCCAGAAAGAAATGTGTTGTACTCACTGCAGCTTGCTGTCTTTTCAGTTTGTCTCTGTACTCTTCTAATTCTTGCAAATTAAGAACAGGTGGGAGCTTCTACAGAAATAAATTATAAAAAGATTGAAAGTTATTTACTTTCATTTATGAGAACACTTCTGACTAGTAAACTACAAGACAGATATACAGACAAATTAGCGTCATCTGCCATTGTCCCACCTTTCCCCCGTCTTCCCAGTGCCCTCACTACACTCCAGCCACAAAAGCCTACACATCTCTGTAACACCACAGACTGGTTTCAATCTTCCCTGAGCCTTGCTACCCGCCCCGTACTGTCACAACTTCAGCCTCTGGGCAGCCCCTCTGCCACTGAAGTGTCTGGCCCCTGCCCTGGAAGACCTTGTTTCTGCGCCCTGTACTAGGAGATGTGAGGAAGGTTCAGAATTCGAACTCCCTATTTTTCCAGCCACAGGTGCATTTTGACTTATCTACGATGGAACTCAACAGAGACAGCCACTCTGAAATATTACAGGTGGTAACTAAGTGTTACTTTCTGAGTGAGGTGGTCTGAATACAGTATTGGTTTTTAGAGGGGAACATGGCAAATTAACAAAACATGTATACAATCATATACACAGGGAAACAGACTCCAAGTCTCACCAGCTGACAGAGGAAACCGCATTATCAGTTGGAGACAGACTGACCTGTATGTACTACATGTAGAGTACATGGGCATACTTCACTGAGTCTGTCTTAAAGTTTTTACTAATCTGACTTTCTTCACTTCCTATAAATTTAAAATCCCAATATTACTGCACAGTGGGTTTTCTTCAATACACACTTGTGATTTAAGTCTCGGAACTTGTCTAAACATACGTAGGCAAAATAAAATGAGATAGACGCCACCTACTAACATATTGGAATTACAGTTGTAAAGTAAAAACACAGAAGTGTTTTCCTGACCCATATTCTGAAGTTGTCCTTAAAAGCCACAGTTTAATACTTTTCAACATTAGACAGTGCTGTCAGTTCATTTAGTCACAATATGACAATCAGAGACCCGTTCTGGTTATCAAAACATTAAGTGCCCTGGAAAAATATTCAAATCTCACTAATTCAATCATCGAACAAAACAGGGTATAGACATATTGGAATGAAGTTTTCTTTTACCTCCAGTTCATATTTAACAATATCAAAGGAGTCTGCAGAGAAATAGACTTGTTCAATACTATTAATTAGTTCTTGTTCAGCTTGAGGATCACTGGGCTGGTCTCGAAGTTCCCTGAATTCCTCCTTTCAGAAAAAATAAAGAGTCACAATTACAATACTGGCAGCTGTTAAAACTCCATCTGCACAGAGACAAATGAGCACCTGGCATCAGAAGCTACATATCCTCTGAGAACCCTTCTGACCAAAGGCACAAAGTAGCCACAGACAAGAAAAGTTTGCTCAAGAGCAGGAAATAACAAACAGTAGTAGCTGTTCATCAACTACAGCAACAATATCCAGCTGAAAAATTTTATTCTCACCTCTTTAGGTGCCAGTAAAGATAAAAGAATTTAATTGTTTAACGAAACACACAAAAAAGCAACCCTATACTTCCACACATACCTATGACACACATACACATTTTATCATTTTCACAGCCTTGTAAACTCTGTTCTCCCACACAGAACAAGGGAACACCACGAGGTGACGTCTGGGTAACAGTCAGGATTGGAAGTAGAAGCAGCAGACAGCCAACACTGCCGATAAATCTCAGCGTGGAGCTCAGAAGCACTGGCTCCAGGCAAGTGCATGAGCCTAGCTGAGTCCTAGGAGATTGCTTAGCGACACCAATACTGCAACTGATGATCTGCTTATCAGCTTAGAGCTCTGCATATGAAAAAAATGCCTCATTTCTAAGAATACAGAATGGAGCCTCCATGCATGGATTTTTATAACAAAAGTGACTGATTCACAATTCCTGACCCTAATGTCAGCAATCTTACCCACACAATTTTACTGCATAACTGAATAAACCAAGCCAACTGGGAATTATCAATAATTTACCCACTGCCCACCATACTAGTTACTGAAGACATTATTGACATATAATAATTTCCTCATTTAGTTTTATTTAAACTCATATTTAAGAATACAAAAAATGATTCTTTAAAACTATTTTGCAATTGTTAAACTAGTACTTAACCAAAATTGTAATTGAATCATCACCAACACACAAAAAGTTTATCTGGTTAATTAAAGAACACTGTTTCCAAACAGATTTGCTATCTTATTTTGTTGCAGGGTAAATCTTTGATTAATTAAAAAAAAAAAAAACAGAGCCAGCCTGGATATCTTTTATAGTTTAACTTACCTGTTTATAAAGTTATTCACTATAGGAGAATCCCTTATTGTAAGTTCAAGCTAAGAGTATTAGAGTTATGAATCAGAAGCTCTAAAGAACATTTCACTATTTCCAGTTCCCCTGGCAATGAGCAGACAGCCCAGTGGTCAAGCACTGGCCAAGCAGGAATGAGGTCCCGGCTCAATCCTCAATTGCACACACACAAAAAATGATACTGGACCGGGAATTTGGCTCAGTGGTTCTGGTGCCTGTCTTGCTAGCGCAAGGGCCCAGGTTTGATCCAGGGTTAACCATATACAATATTGGGTGTGGAGATTCACGCCCAGCAGCAATCAGCACCACATACTACCATCCCGGGCCCGGTGGCTCACGCCTGTAATCCCAGCACTCAGGAGGCAGAGGCAGGAGGATTGCTGTGATGTGAGTTGGAGGCTCAACTTAGGGCCAGCCTGAACTACAAAGCGAGACCTGGCCTCAAAAAAAATAACATAAAATAAAATAAAATAATAATAATAATGATACTAATCATTTAATTCCCATAAATTTCAAAAAGAAAAGGCAAAGCTCAACTTACAAAATACACTTACTGAAACTAAGCAAAGAAACGGCCTTCCCTGATGCAGCACGTGCACAGATCCTATGAGAAAGGTAGAAAAATCAAGCCGGAGGTTTGGGCCGCAGCACGCCGAGCGCTTAGCCCTGTGGACTAAGGCACCGGCGAGGGCTAACCCACCCCACTGTGCACGGGCTAACCCACCCCATCGTGCACGGGCTAACCCCACCCCACCGCGCACGGGGTAACCCACCCCACCGTGCACGGGCTAACCCCACCCCACCGCGCATGGGGTAACCCACCCTACTGTGCACGGACTAACCCACCCCACTGTGCACGGGCTAACCCCACCCCACCGCGCACGGGGTAACCCACCCTACCGTGCACGGACTAACCCACCCCACCGTGCACGGGCTAAGCCCACCCCACTGTGCACGGGCACAGTCCCAAGGGGCCGATCAAGAGCAAGTGCCACGCGCCCGCTGCGAATCTGATATGACAGTGGGACGCGAGAGAGTGGAGGTGACAGAAATTCCTGGCACTTGAGACACCGTCTTCAAACGCTGAAGCTGAGGATCAGACAAGGCCCGGGGCGCATCCGGCAGCGCTGCCTCGCAGGCAATTCTGCAGCATCACAAGCAAAGACATGGCAGCTGACACGCTCAAAAGCATCACAAACGCTGCTGGCGGTGAAAAAGGCCGGGTGTGGAGCTAACCTCAAACCCACACGACTACTGGCCGAGTTTTCACGGGGCGTATAAATGCCACCGACGGAACCGCGCGGAGGCCTCCACACAGGCCCAGGTCGTGGGAAGTACAGACAGCTCGGGCGGAGCCGGGGCCCACCTGGGACACTGGACTCAGCTCCTTCATACCACGTTTCGCTTCTCTCTCTCCCTCTCCCTCTCCTCCTCTGCCCTCCATACACATCTCCCTCCGCAAATATCAAAGGTTACTAAGAATGCCAAAAGAAAAACACGATTCCATTTAAAAATAAAACTCATGTGTACATTTGAAAACGTGATGAATCCATGAAGAGTACAATCTTCATGTTTGTGTATTATAAAAGGTCAAATGCTTTTTCCTTCCCAAAGGAAGCGACTGAACCAACCCAGACGATGCCAGCCCACGCCAGAGAAACAGCCTGCAGCACAACGCAGAAGCCTACACGAGCGGCACGAAGACACCCAGGAGGGTCAGGAAAGAAATGCACGACCAGTGTCCAAGTCACTGCAGACAAGCGCCCCGGGCCACTCTGCGCCCAGGAAGGGGCTCTCCCTTCGCCTGCGCGGGGGCTTGTGTGTGAGCACACGTCCGGTCCGCTCGGACAACTCGGCTCCGACCAGTCGGATCTCCAGTCTCCTCGGCGGCCCTGCAGCTGGGGAAGCTGCTCCGCGGCCTCACTAGTCGTCGGGGCGCAGTCCGGTCACACACCTGGGAGCCGCGACTGCTCTTTCCTCCCCTGCGTATGCTCTGAAGGGCCGCGCACTGTCCACAATGATCGCTGATCAAACTACAATTGATTTATCAATTACTATGAAAAATGGATATGAAAGAAAAAGACAATAAGCTATTTGGATCGTCAAAAATTCCCAAACTCTTAATAAAGATTTCTAACTAGAAATGACAACAAATATTAATTTAGAAATATAAGATAAATATATACAGAAATGTAAGATGCATGTATATATTACTACAATGACTATTATATAAAATACTTTCCTTAGATTAGACCTGTTTAAAAGAAAGAAATGGTACAACAGTACCAAATAAAATTCTTTATACCATATCTGTAAAACAAGAAAAAGTTGCAATATGTAAGTTTGAAATAAAATATTTCCACTGTACAGTGTTACTAATGAAATGTTTAAAATAATTTTTACAATATATTTTGTCACATAGTAACTTAATATGCATTAACTTAAATGGTGGTATGAATGCTCTGAAAATCTGAAAATCCAAGATTAATTTGCCAATAACTATAAACTACCAAATGTGCTATACTTTGTCTGCCGATGGTAATCAATTACAACTAAAATAAAGAAAATGCACATCATCATCACTTTTAAAAAATTCCCAGAATTAAATCTGGGGGAAAAAAAAACTACAAATAAAGTAATGAATTTAACAGCAAAAGCACGAAAGTCAAAACAAATCAACTCTCAACTGTTATCAGCAGCTCCCCTGCCTACATTTATGGTTCTGTCTTTCCCAATCCTCTCAATGTAATTCCACTTAACAATTTTTTATGCCTACTGTATACAAAGTTCTCAGACCTGGTCATGTAGGAGCAGAGACACATAAAATTATGCTCCTCACTCCAGGGTCAATGACAAGGGCGACCAGAAAGGAGGTGGAAACCAGGTCCCGGACGGGGTGACGGGGTGATGCCGGACGCACCCTGAGGAAGTGCGGGGAGCAAGTCACACACAGGAACGCGAGTGACACACAGGAACACGAGTGACACACAGGAACACGGCGAGAGTGCAGACTTGTGCCCGGAAAGCGCGGGGCAGCTCCAGGGTAAGGGCAGCTCCTCACAAGGCAGAAAATGCGGACCCAGGGATGATAACACGCACCATGAGATTTTTAAAAAGCTTTTATATACACATTTACATATAACGTATACTCTTTAAATCCTCCACATATATATATATATATATATATATGAACTACATTCTCCCTAATTAAAAATGCAGTACCTCTACACATATCACCGTATCAAGGGCTATATCAAAATACAGCTTAATATTTTTTTCAACCTAAACCCAAAGCAAGATTATTCTGTAATGTGCCAAACAACAAAGAAGTTATTCAGTATTTCAGTCTATTTTTCCAGAAGTCGTAATACACCATGAGGTTAAATATAATAACGCAGAGACTATTCTTCTATTTTGATCATCTCTGAGATAAAGCTACATGCATATATGTATAAAATGCACATCATAATGTAATTGTATGAAAATCATAACAGAAAGTGAAGTCAACATGTTTGATTGTAGACAAGCCATTTTCCCTGTCAACATACAAACAAAATGATTTTAGGGGAACCAGGGAGTTAGACTATGCTTCCACAAAAGTAATTTAGTCATACAAAAGTGTCATTTATCATTTCTAAGAAACTAAACCATAACTTTACAAAGCAATTTTCACTTCAGAGTCCACCTCTTCAGGGAATGTATCAAGTCTAGGAAGGAAAACCGAGAGCACAAATTTTGATTTTAGCCACTCTTCCCAAATTATCTAAAATCCACCCTAAATGAAACCTGCACCCCCAACTCTGGGCACTGGATTCTGCACATATTTATAAGATGGAAAGTTACTTAGGACAGGGTAACAGCTCTTTTCAGCATTATTAAATGCAGTGTTCTGATTCTGAATTGTAATTTAAACTACTTTTTAAACACAGAAAACAGCATAGAGACTCTTAATCCTCAGTCAGGTAGGCTTTTAGTCTAACAATAAGATGAATATAAAATCAGCACTTATTACAGGCCAGGTTTCAAAACTACAAAAATATTTGCAGAATAAACACTAAAATTCTAACTCTTTTCTGTACTTAGCTTATCAGACTACAGTTCACATTATATACCTGAATGATGGCAAAATCCATTATGTGTATCTATGTGAGACGGGGGAGGGGTGTGAGAGTGTGTGTGTGTGTGTGTGTGTGTGTGTATGAGAGAGAGAATGTGTGTCTGTGTGTGTGTGTGCGCGCGCGTGTGTGTATGAGAGAGAGAATGTGTGTCTGTGTGTGTGTGTGCGCGCGTGTGTGTATGAGAGAGAGAATGTGTGTCTGTGTGTGTGTGTGTGTGCGCGCGTGTGTGTATGAGAGAGACAGAGAATGTGTGTGTGTGTGTGTGTGTGTGTGTGCATGTGCTCATGCTGGATAGAACAAATGGAGAAATTTTCTTTTTTCTTTTTGCAGTACCAGGGAATGAAGCAGGGCTTCTCCCCTTGGTCCTTTTCAGAATTTCTAGACAGGGTTTTCCTAAGTCCCTAAACTGCCTAGGCTGAGCTAGAACTTGTGATCTTCCTGCCTCATCCTCGCATCCTCCCAGAGTGTTGGGATGACAGACAGGCATCCACCACACCCAACTAAAGTTTCCTCACGTAAGGCAAAACTTTGGTTTTTGTTTGTTTTGGTTTGGTTTGCCTGGTAGTTTTCCATCAGTCTAGACAAAAAAGCTATTCTTTTGTAACAAATTCTAAAATGAGAACCCATATCCTACATTAACACCACATTGCAGATCTAATTAAAAGGAAAAAATGTTTAGCCACAAATGTCTATAGAGTTAAAACAAAGAAACAACTAAGTTTTCAATATTCAATCAGTATTCTTAAGGTCATAAATCACTAAACATAAATAGATTTGATTTGTTCCCAAACACAATAGAATTCAAAATCTATTTCAAGTTCACAGATACCTAAAACTATGCACAAGTTTATAATGGATTGCCAGATGTCTGATTACATGTGGAAATGGCACATTTTCTTAAAATCCCACTAGAAAAACAACAATAATTCATCAAAGGTAGCTGGATTATCAGTTTCTGTTTCTATAAAACAGTTATTAAAGCTGATCCCGTTTTTCTTCAGGCTTTCAGCGCCATCTAGTGGCATACTGGTGATGTTACAATTTGAAAGGAGCTTTCAGCAAAATGCCAGAAAATTTTCATAAATGTACCGGATAACATTACTTTAATCCAGACATATTATACATGTGATTTTAAAACTGCACTTTATCACTTTTCACACAAAAAAATATACAACATGAATAACATAATAAAAACTGGATTAGGCCGGTCAGTGGTACTATGCCTATCCTGCAACGAGGGCCTGAGTTTGATCACCCACTCCACCAAAAAAAAACGCTGCCAGGGATTTAGCTCAGTGGTTCTGGTACCTGCCTCACAAGTTCAAAATCATGAGTTCAATCCCTGGTACCAAAAAAAAAAAAAACTATTCAAAGAAATTTATTGAGTTGATATGAATTAAAAATTACACAGTATGAATTTCATTTGATAATTACCATATTTTTATTTACTGTCTTCTATAGTTGAAAATACCAACAATAGGTATAGGAATTATATTTTAACAGGTATTTTCCTAAATTAGATACTATGGAAAAAGGAAAATACGGATGAAAATATCTCTAAAGATATCAAGTTTTTTAATTTTTTTAAATAATTGATTTTATTGTACATTTTATACTTACATGACAATCACATTTAACACTGAGAAACTGTATTTTTAGTTTTTTGAGACAGGGTCTCACTCTGTAGTTCAAGGTGGCCCTGAACTCACTATGTAGCGCAGGCTAGCCTCAAAATTCTTGGCAACCCTCCTGCCTCAGCCTCCTGAGCATTCATTACAGGTGTGAATCACGATGCTCCAGCAGAGAGATCAAATTTTTTTTGTCTTTAAAACTGTTTCTCAACTTTGCTGACCCACCTTAAGCTATCTGCCACATGCATATATTAGGAGGCCAACACTAGAAAAAAGACACATCACAAATGGAGACGCAGAGGAAAAAAACCCAATGTAATGTGTATTTTTCTCATCACACTTTTCTGAAAGAAAAAAACAGACCATGGTGTCTCAACCCTTGTGTTTTACAGCCTCCTTCACCTGCTACCTCTAACAAAGATCCCTCCAAAAGTGTCCCTCACACTGCCCCGCATCCGGTCTGGCGGCCCCCACCCTGTTCCTCTCGGGTTCCTGCTGCCCCGCGACTGTCCAGGGAGGACGGTCTCACGCCTCTCTGGACCTTCAGTAAACATTTAACTTCCTGGCTCCGTGAATATTTGTCACACGGACAGGGTTGCTACAAAAGAGGGTCAGGAATCTCCTACAAGGCACCAGCGTAAGAGACACAATGTTAAGGCCGGACATGGAGACGCACGCCTGTAATCCAGCACTCAGAAGGCTGAGGCAGGAGGATCACTGGGAATTCAAAGCCGGCCTGGATGGTGGACATGGCAAGACCCTGCCTCAAAAAAAAGAAAAAAGTAATAAATTCTGCAATGCGTAAAATAATACAAATAAATACTGTTAGCCTTAAGTATAAGACAAAACTCTCCCTGATTGGTCTCCCGTGAGAGCAGCTAGAGAAGTCAGTTGTCCTAAATGATACCAGTCCTCAGGTGAAAGTCACGGTCCTGAGGCTACATAGCAAGACCCTGTCTCAAAAACACAAAACAATAACATAACAACAACAACAAAAAAAACAAACTTTTCTAAAAGAGTTCCTATTATTTCCAGTTCCTCTACTCTTGTGATTATGTTTCCACTTCCTTCTTTTCTACACTACTTTATTCACCAAAATTCCAAATTCCCCATACACAGATGAGCACCTGACTTACACCTCCTCTTATAACTGGACACGATGGCATCTTCTCTATAAAAATGCAGAAACTATTCCCTATGATTGCTGAGATTTCTTCCCCCTGAGTATTGCACAGCTCTCAAAACAAAATAAAGAATACCTCTGTCTTACCAAATA
>PVIR01013522.1:0-15060 GCA_004026965.1 Petromus typicus
CTGGTCAATTTTGACCTTGCAATTCCCAAACAGGGTGGTTCCCAACACTAGGTGACCTGTTTTTTCCTAAAATCTTTGTCTTGTACATGGTGGTTTTCTGTCAGCATCTTCTACACACTGACATGCTCACTTATTTGTAACTGTAGAACTAGACTGAGCCACTCGTTGGCAGAGACATGGGATTCATCTCTACCTTTTCTTTTTTAACGCTGGGGACTGAATCCAGGGCCTAACAAGTCCCCAGCCCCTAGGCCCCCAACCTCATCCTCAGCGCCTGAAATTCAGTTTTGTATTTCCAATTTTAGTTTATGCGCTACCAAAACAAGAAGTTTTGTATTTCCAGAACCCTGACATGGCCTGAATGGACAAATGGGAGGATGGGTAAATGAACAGATCAGTGAATAAGTGAACGGATGAATATAAGAATGGTTAATAAAATGAAATATGCTATAGTTATTCAATCAATTCATTTAAACACCTGCTAGGTGCCACATAGTGTTTTACGTGCTGGTGACATAATAATAAAAGAGGTTAAAAAAAATCTCTGCGCTCATGGAGCTTACATTCCAAGAACAATGTAGTGCAATGTTTTGTAGGAACTGAGCATGGGGGCACATACCTATGATTTTTAGGGAGGCAGAGGCAGGCTGATGGAAGTGAGTTTGAAGGAGGCATCCTGGGCTAGACAGTGAGTTCAAGGCCACCCTAAGTACTTAATAAGACCTTGTCTCAAAAAAATCCTAAAAACAAACAAAACAAAAGCAAAAAAGAAACAAGAAAACCCCCAAAGAAAAACAAACATATATATACAGAGGCCACCCAAAAAATGTATTCATGCTTTAGGAAAAGAATAATAGTTATGATGCTTTTTCAGCAGATGGTGTTATCCTCACATGGGGGACCCTAGGGCAACTGCAGAGTATATTATAGAAAACCTCCTATGCTACTGACCCTTAGGGAAGAAATTGAAAATGTATGTGCAGCGATCTCAGTGACCAAGGTTATGCAAGCAGCAGTTTGTCATACTAATAAATCTCTGTAAGGGAACAGGATCATATTGTATATATCAAATGTACCAATAAAATCAATTAAAAAATAAATGTCTGTAAGGGGGCCGGGGATTTAGCTCAGTGGTGCTGCACCTGCCTGGTAAGCACAAGGTTGTGAGTTCAATCACTGAACCACCAAAAAAAAAAAAAAAAAGAACCCAAAAAACAAACAAAAAAAAACTACTACAAAAAAAAGACTACTACACAGGTAAGCTAATGGCCACCACCATGAGTTCTTATAATTGTAGAGGCCAAAGGTAATTTGTATTAATCTCATGCCTCAATACGTTTAATATAAAATATTTACATAAGTTTTTCTTTTCCTGAAGTGTGTATACACTATTTGGTGGGCGGTGTGTGTGTATATGTACATTCAGAGTGTCATGGTGCTATTAAATATAATGCAGGGTGGTGGAGTAGAGAATATCGGGAGTAGGAAGGAGAAATGTGTACGAGAGGTTGAACTGCAGGTGACTTGATCAGGAAGGGAAAGGCCTTACGGAGAACGTGGCATTCTGGAAAACCTTTGAAAGCGGACAGGGAGGGGTCACGCAGCTGTCTCGGGGAAGGTGGTACCTAAGAAGTACGGTTGTGTCCAAGTATGAGAGCCAGCGCTGGTTCCAAGAGGTGTCAGGGTGCAAAGAGGGGTGCACAGGGCATGTAGGGTCTTAAATGACTTTGGCTTTTTCCCCAGATGACACTGGAAGTCGCTGACGGGTCTGAACAGCGACATTACTCTGGCTGTTACAACTGAAAAGGGAGGAGGGAAAAGCTAAAACCAGAACAAGGAAATCAGTAAGAGCCTCCTGCAATAGCCTGGACTAAATGAGATGGCGGCTTAAACTAGGATGGCAGCAGTGGATTCTGGATATTCGGATTCAGGTATATATGATTCTGGATATATTTTGAAGTACAGAGAACAAGACTTGCTATTGGATTAGGTGTAGGGTCTGAAAGGAAAAAAAGAGTAAACAAGACTCCAAAGTTTACTAGTACACCATTAAAAGGAGCAGTGCCTTATCCTAGGAAAGAGTACAGGATCTGAAGCGCAAGGAGGCGATTGAAGTCCAGTCCTGCCACATTCCAGCTTGTGGGCATGTGAGTTATTTAGCTTTTTGGTACTTGTTTAATTATAAATTATATAAAATTAAATAATATTAGAAAAAAACATGAAATGTTTTTTGGTTTGTTTTGTTTTCTGAGACAGGGGTTCGACTGGCCTCAAATCTGCAGTGATTCCCCCTGCCTCAGCCTCCAAAGGGCTGAGATTACAGGCATGTACCACCATACAGGCTGGGTATTTCTATTATCTCAGTAACTTTAGAAAGACTGTTTTTGTTTCATCAATCATTCCCCTTATCCTTTTTCTCAAATATATATATATAGAAACTCCAGAAATTAAGCTATCAGAGCAGAAGTTTAGGATTCTGTTATACAGCCCTTTTTTTAAGCAGCCTGTCAAGTAAAACTGTAAAATACTAGTGTAGACAGCAGGCAACACCCAGGGCCTGTCCCCTCAGTGACACAAGGGGCGAGGCTGGCTGCACTTACCCCTTGTTAACGTTCTTGTCGTCATCCACCCACTGGATGTGGATGTGCTCCTGAGGGTCCTCCGCATCTGCCTTCCCACAGGTGATGGTGAAGTCCTTCATCTCCCGGAGTGCCTGCCTCAACGAATCCATGTTCTCGGCAGTGATCTGGACCATGACGCCATCTACAAATCAACACCAAGATGACACATATGATAAGAGCGCAAAGCCAGGGAGGGGGCAGATGAAACACAGCACCTGGAATCTACCAATCCCTCCGAGGTTAAACGCAAAATTTTACTCTGCTCTCCCAAGCTGACAGACACGAGATTCTGTTGAGCAGAATCTTTAACCTTTTGAAAAATCTGTGACAACCGACACCAAGATGGGCTCTATTTAAAAACTTGTCCGTTGGGCCGGGGATATAGCTCAGTGGTTCCGGTGCCTGTCTTGCAAGCGCAAGGGCCTGGGTTTGATCCCCAGTAACCACATAATAATACTGGGCGTGGACACTCACCCCAGCAGCAATCAGTACCACATACCACATACCACAGTGCCGGGCATGGTGGCTCACGCCTGCAATCCCAGCACTTGGGAGGCAGAGGCAGGAGGATTGCTGTGACGTGAGTTTGAGGCTGAGCTCAGGGCCAGCCTGAACTACAAAGCGAGACCCTGTCTCAAAAAAACCTAAAAAAATATAAAAAAGAATAAAAATAAAAATAAAAACTTACCCGCTGACTTCACCTAGATACAGGTAAAGATTTCTCCTGAGATCACTCAACAGAAAAAGTTATAAATGGGGGCTGGGGATTTAGCTCAGTGGTTCTGGCGCCTGTCTCGCAAGCACAAGGGCCCAGGTTCGATCCCCGGCTAACCACATACAGTACTGGGCATGGAGACTCATGCCCAGCAGCAATCAGCACCACATACCACAGTGCCGGGCGTGGTGGCTCACACCTGTCATCCCAGCACTTGGGAGGCAGAGGCAGGAGGATTGTGATGTGAGTTGGAGGCTGAGCTCAGGGCCAGCCTGAACCACAAAGCGAGACCTTGTCTCACACACAAAACAACAACAACAACAACAACAAAAAGAAAAAGTTATAAATGGTGAATTTGCTCTTTTGGATTCATGGAGCATTTTGTTTTTACTGCACCTCCTGCATTCACCACACTCTGATCCTTTGTATTTCCATCTTTCTCACCTCACTATGATGACCTGGTGTAGAGTGTATGTTCGTTAAATCATCACATAGCCGACAGGAGTAGGCCTAGGAATGATTCCACTTATTGACAGCTGGTAAGGCAAAGCTACAGCAGCGTTTCATGTGGGGCGCATAGCCACTGAGGGTAATGACTGTTCAGTGGCTGCCACCTCAGTCAAAGGTAAACACTGAAACAGGGTAAAAGTTGTCCCTGCTGAGCTGTTACCTTGGTCCACTGGTCCACATTTTGTCTACTGAGATAATCTCAAAAGAGTCTCAATAAAAATTTTATAATCAGGCAGTCAGCCAAGTACTATACCGAAACACACAGTGAAATATGAGACCCGAGGAATTCCTACCCATTGACATGAACATACAACTTTTTTTTTTTTGCACTACTGGAGATTGAACTCAGGACAGACATGTAACTTTTAACAGTGCTGCTTTGCATTTGTAAGGATCTGTGCCATCTCAATTTATTATTTTACCAACGTTTAAAGGGTGTTTGTAACTACTTTGCAAAGACAGAATTTTAGCAGTAGTCTACCTTCTAGATGGATTAACTCCTAGTTTTCTTTCTTTTGATTTTTGGATACAGTGTCTGCCTGTGTTGCTGAGGCTGTCAAACTGAGCTCAAGTGACTCTCAGGCCTCCCTGGCTACTTATTTCTTTTTAAAATACTTAAACTATTATATACCTCAGACACATATTAATAATGAGAAAGGTGCAAAAAAGACTCCAAAGTTTGGGCTTAAAACCATTAAAACAGAACTAGCATATACCAGGAAGGTAAAAGATCTGAAGCCCAAGGAGGCGATTTTAAATCCACTCCTGCCATGGCCTAGCTCTAAGGACCTGGTAAGTTACACCAATAAAATATGTTTGTGACATATAATAATTACACTCATTTGTAGGAACTGGTGCATGCATACACAGACAGACAGACACACACACACACAGAGTATCTTAATTATCCTTTTTTTTTCTCCACTGCTCCTTCTCCTCCCAATCTCCAAAAATATGTACCTCCTTGTTTCCTAGCATCATTCCTTTTACTTTTTTGTATTATTTATTGATATTTAAGTTGTATCTAATTTACTTAACACTATCTTAAGATCTATCCATTTTTCTAAAAATGACTCAAATTCATCTTTTATTATGGAATCCACTGTATATATATCAAATTTTCTTTATCTGTTCATCTGTCGATGGGCATCTAGGCTTTATTAAATAATTTTTTTAAGGCAGTGTCTTGCTATATAACCCAGGATGGGCTCAAACTTGTGGTAGTCCTCCCTCAGCCTCACAAAGTGTTAGGATTACAGGTGTGCACCACATCTGGCAAATTTCACAATTCTTAACTATAAAGCAAAAACATTGTAGGCACAGGGCATGTGCTTGTAATTCCCAACACTCAGCAAGCTAAGGCAGAAGGACTGCTGTGAGTTCTAGTCCATCCTGGGCTATATATTGAGAATATATGAGATTCTGTCTCAAAAGAACAAAAACAAGGATTGCTGTTAAGAAGCTGTTAAAGCTGGATGTGGTGGTGCACATCTGTAAACCTAGCACTCAGGAGGTTGAGGCAGGAGGATTAAATTTGAGGCCAACTTTGGCTACATAGCAAGAGCATGCCTCAAGAAAAAAAGACTTATGAAATGTAATTGTAAAATATTAACGTACTCTGCATTTTACTGTTTTATTAAATTTACCAAAAAAGATGAAAGCCTATATATACATATGTGTGTGTATATATATATGTATATGTGTATATATACATAACAATATATCTATGTATATACACATATATGTATATGTACATATATATGTATACATATACATACATATGATTATTCATTTCAATTAATACCCTGAAATCTAGCTCTGCTTTGAGACAGGACCTCAGAGCGAGCTGTGCAGAAATGAAAACTTGTCATCGTGTGTGGCTATTTTCCAGAGAAAGCCCCGTGCTCATCTACAATGCTGCCATCACATTCCCCCACCAGAAGTGCAGTCGAATTCCTCTCCCTTGCTCCAACACTAGAGTGCGGTGGAAGGGACGCCGTGAGGTTCAGGCTGGGTCACCAAAGACAATGCGGCTCGTCCCTCACTGCTGTAATACTTGTGCTTGGACACCTGAGCGCTAAGGAAGGAGCCCAACCATCCCAAGGCTGCCCACCACGCTGAGTCCTTAGTACTGCAGTGTTGAACCCTGGCTGCTAAGTAATCCCCAGGGCAGGCCCCAACATGCGTGTGAACAGTCCTTCGGGTCAGTCCAGCTTGCTGCCATCAAATAATTCCCACCTTTAAGGAACCCCAACTGAGACACCCTCAAACTCAAGCAGCAGAGCCATCCTACCCCTGCACTACCCTGTCAAGATGTCTCCTAGTAGGAACTGACTGGCATGAACAGTTATTTTTAAGCCAACAAATTCTGGGGTAATCTGTAATGCAACAAAAATAACTTGGTAAAAATATAATCAGACAACACATTGAATAAATGTGTTGATTAATCTTTCATTTTTATCAGCATGTGTCATAATTATAGCAACCCCACAGCAAGCACATCTCATTCGATGCCTCACATGATGACCACAGTATTCTTGCAAGAAGGATGAACTTCACCTGCCCATGTACATACCTGTATCCAACGACTGATCTGATCTCACATGCATCCCCACCGGTACCTCCTCCCAGAGCTACGAAAGGTCATGTCTTAATTTTCATGTCATGCCCCATGATGCCGTACAATGGACTCCCTTTTGGGGATCCAAGCATTTCATGGAAACCTTAATTTACTGAAAAGCGAGATGCCACTGAGTAACAGGAGTCAGATACCAACAGTACAAGTAGCCGGCTTCTCTCACTATTCTTTGCTTACTAGTTGTATAAGGAACACTGGACTAATACACATGCAGCAAGCAATTCATTCCTTACCTTCCACAATACTGGATTTGGCAAGGTATCCTGAAGATGATTTCAGAGCGCCACTGAACACAAAGAAACTGGCACCAGTCACTGAAAAAGCAACAGAAATAGTTTCAGGATGATAGACCCCAAGATAGAGGAATTTGGAAAAATAATGGACTATTTGGTAACTGAAAAAAGCAAACAGTATTATACAGAAAATTTAATGTACGTGCTGCCAAAGCGAGCACTATACAGAAAATTTTTTAAAACAATGAATTGATATAATATAGAAGTAATCAATAATCCTCATAATTCCCATAGCTCTGTAAAGGAAGTTTTGTTTTCCTCTTCTTCCGATCAGAGAAGTTTACAAGCAAAGAGATCTTAGTAGTTAAGTCCAAGGGTTAGCAAAATGAAATCTGCTCAACTGCTGCCTATTTCTGTAAAGGAATTCTATCCCACTCATCTATGTACTATCTAAATCAGTATATACTGTACTGCAGCTATAGATTATACTGCAACATATATATTATACTGCAATATAATGCTATATTGGAGTAGTTCTGACAAATACTATATACCTACAAAGCATAAAAAAAAAAAAAGACTAAAAGACAAATGCCTATTAGCACGATCTCTTCATTAAAATAAGACACACAATTACATTTAAGTGCGTGAAAACTTCACTGTACTGTCACTTTCCTGCATCTAAAACTGACCTGGCCTAAGCCCACTTGGGCCTGCAATATCTCCAACACGTGGTCAGCCAGCCTTTGTCAGGTAGTGACAGCCCACAGAAGCACAAGACCACTCGTTCTACTTCTGGGCAATCTCAGAGTTACAAAATATGCTCTCAAACTGAGCCAAATCTGGCTCCCTGTAACTTCCACCCCTGTGCTAGTTCTGGCCTTCTGCAGCAACAGTAAGTTGAATCTTACTATCCCACAATAACTAACTTTAAAAATTAGATGGCATTGTTCTTCACCGTCTTCCAATGTACTGCTTTCCATGTTAGACATTTATATAAGTCTTTATTCAACTCTTCCTTTGACCTTAGCTTCTCTTTCTCACAGGTCTTAAATCATCCTCTGGACCCAATCTAGTTTTATCAATATACTTCCATTAATGACACCCAGAATTTACTTGAATAGTCTAGATATTATTTCATTAATAGAGAGCGCTGTAAATTTATCACATTACACTGGGTATTGTATTTCAATGTATAGTGTTAAATACTTTCTATGCCTTTTCTGAACAACTAATTTAAAAAATGTTCTTAAAACAGTGACTTATACTATTCCAGCAAGAGAAAATCAGAATGAAATATAGTTCTGGGAGCAACTCACAGGAAAACATATTTGTGGCCAAATAAATTTGGGAAGAGCTAGATGCTATTTCCTCTCACAAAATCAGCTGACAGCTTGTTAAATGATCTGAAAAGTTCAGTGGTAAAGAAACTTGTTTAACACAGTTTCTCAGATTAAGGAAGATTTTTATTTTTTTATATACAACAAAAATTTTTTTGAGACAAGGTCTTGCTACATAGGCCAGGATGTCCTTGAACTCACCTCCTGTCTCATCCTCTGAGTGCAGGAATTATAGACATGTGCTATCATGCCTGGCCCATGTGAACATTTTTTAAAACCATAGAACCTGAAAAAACACTCTGGGAAAAGTCATGTTTAGCAAAGCTTCTCAAATGCTAACGTGCATCTGAAGCACTCGGGCATCTTGTTAGAATTCTAATGAGCAGATTTATCTGACTAATAGATTCTTCATTTCTAAGAGTCTCCTAAGTGATGAGACCACATTCTGCATAGCAGTGAACCTAGATGTCCTCTTTAGGAACCCTGTCAACCTATTTAACATTCAACAAGCTCCAAATCTTCCTAAGGTGATGGTCACTAAATGGCCTGATCTGAGATGGCAAACCTATGACATACATGCTGTGGTGGGCTCTTTGTATCACTGAAAGTTCTAGGAGGTTTGCCATCGCAGGCCCAGTCTGACCTTCGGTATCACTGCAGGCCCAGTCAATATCCCAAGATCACATTTAAAACACTGTCCTTGATAACAAAGTTCTCTTAACTTTTAAGTATGGCTTGGGGGGGGGGGTGGCACGGTCAACATAATCCCGTAGAATGTACTTGGAAAGGTAATTTGTGGTGACTTAAATAATAAGTAATAGTATAGAACTGAGATATCCACTGCTCCACGTGATGTGCAGAATAACTTTCCATTATCAAAATCTCAGTTGGCTCCAGTGCTTACCTTTCCTGGGCTGATTGTGAATACTGATAGCCTGGGTCTGATAGTTGCCATCATCATTCTGTACACACACCAGGTGGGAGTCTGCCTTCTCATTGAAGCAGGCACCTCCTGCTAGGACATGCTCATTGGACTTGTTCATGGCTTTCATCATCTGCAATCAAGGAAGGGTAATCTTATTCTCCCAAGATCGGGCTTTTTTCTGCCTGACATGGCTTGACTCCACTTGCTCAAACACAAAACCAATAGAATAAGAATTCCTTATTAAATTAACAAAAACAAAGATAAGCTGAAGAAGTGTCTAACAAATTATGAAAACAAAGTGAAAAATTATAATTACCATTAATAAAAAAATGAGGATATACAAAAATTCACTGTGTATATCACCTGTTCATAGGTGATGTGTACTATAACCAGCATATGACATGTTTTGCATAGTTTCAAAGGCTCATCCATATTTCGGCACACACCCAGTACTGCATTGTGTTTCCTGTTTCTCCCTTCAATATAGGACTGAGCTCAGAATTTATATATGCAAGGCAAATATTCCTCCATTAAGGTATCTCCTCAGTCTTTTAAACTAGTATTTAAAAAAAAAAAAAAAAGCAAAAAAAGCTTTAACCCAGGGTCTTGCTAAGTAACCCATGATGGTCCTGCTGGGTCAGTCCCTCGGAGTGCTGAGATTACAGGTGTGGATCAGCACATCCAACTGCAGTTCTTCCTTATGGATGAAAACATTCCATTGTACATATTCACTATGATTTATTCATCCACTGACAGATTCTTCAGAACTATCCCTTTTTTTGGGGGGGGGGGTGGCATTAGGACTTGAAGCCAGGACCTCACATTGAGTTACATTCCCTCCAGCCCTTTTTTTGAGACAAAGTTTCAAATTCTCCAGGCTGGTCTTGAACTCACTGAGTAGCTGGGATTACAGGTACAAGCACAGCGTTCAACTGTTTCAACATTTTGACCATTGTTAATATTGCTATAATGAACATGTATGTACGCTACCTCAGTACTTTTTCATTTTTAACATCTGGATGTGTGTACATACATATGTATGTCTTCTCAGTGCTGGAGATGGAAGCCAAGGCCTCATCCACACTAGACTGGCACTCAACCTTATCCGGAGCACTTTGCTTTCAGTTCTTCTGAAGTATACTTGGGAGTACAACTAGGGGATCATATAGTAATCTTAACTTTTTGATAAACTGCCAACTTTTTTTGTAGCTGAAATGTTTCCACTGGCAATGTACACAGGTTCCTTTTTTCTATATCCTTGATTACACTTGTTATTTTCCTTTTTAAAAAACATTCATCCTGATGACTATGAAGGAGGATGCTGGTTTTATTTGCATTCCTGTAATGACTAGTGAGGTTGAAGCTCTCTTCATGTGCTTCTGGACCAGATGGGCCTTCAGGAGAGTGTCTACTAAAGGTCCTTACCCACTGATAATTGAGTTTTTTATATTTTGTTACCAAGTTATACATTTCCTATATATTCTGAACTTAATATATGTTTTAAATAAATGAATTACATATATTGAAGACTTATATTTTCTCCCTTTCTGTTGTTTTGCTCTGATAATATTCTTGAGGCACAAACATCTAAAAGTTTTTAAAAATTCAAAATTTTTACATTTTACATACTTGCACAGTTCAGGAAATTTAAGCCATCTTGGGGAGTGCTTATGTGTTTAACTCCCTTCCCCTTTCCTCTCCCTACCTCCTCCAACTACCCTATCCCCTTTTTCATTCTGATTAATAATCCTAGCTCAAGCAATGGCGATGGCGTATGACCTTTATATTCACTGAGGTTGTCAGGTTCCTGTACGTGGCCTGTTCTCATTTCCTTTCCCCTCCTTCTCACCCCTTGTGCTTTCCTCCATTTGTATTGCAAGAGACCCACTCCCTTGTCTCCTTCTGTCCATCTTTATTATTCTGTCTGTACTTTGCCTCAATCAAGTGAGAGATACCATATGGTATTTTAAGCTTGTGTGTCTGGTTTCATGCAACATTGAATCTTCCAGGTGGATCCATTTTCTGACAAATCTCAAGTTTATCATTCTTTAGAACACAGTATTTTATAAATAGTGTGAAGTAATGTTCCATTTTATATAGATACATTTTCTTAATCCAATCAACTGTTGAATATACAGGCTGTTTCGAGGATTTAACTATTACAAATTGTGTTGCAGTAAATATTGATATTGCACATATCTCTGTAGTATGAGGTCTTAAAATCTTTGGGCAAGGTAACTAGGGTAATCACTGGGCCATATGGAATTTCTAATTTCAGTTCTTTGGGAAATCTCCATACCAGTTTTCATAATGGTTGTCCTAGTTTATATTCCCACCAACAATGAAAGAGGGATCCTCTTGTACCAGGGCCTCACTAGCATCTGCTACTGTTTGATTTCTTAACAAATGCCATTCTTTCTGGAGTCAGACAGAATTTTGCTTTAATTTAATTTGCATTTCTCTAGTGGCCAAAGATGTCAAGCAGTTTTTCATGTATTTGTTGATTGTATGTATTTCTTCCTCTGTGAAGTGTCTGTTCATTTCTCTTGACTATTTCTTGACTGGATCTTTAAAAGAGCTGTTTTTGGTTGTTTGCTTTTTTAGTTCTTTGGATACTCTAGAAATTAGTCTTCTGTCTGAGTAGTCGGCAAAATTTTTTCCCATGCTGTGGTTGTCTCTTCACTGGTTCTTTTGCTGTAAAGAAGTCTTTTCTGATACAATCCCATTTGCATTATTTCCTGTATAACTGACATTCTGTTTAGAAAATCCTTTCCTACTTCTATGTCTTTAGGTTCTACCTATTTTTATCTCCAGTGGATTTAATGTTTTTGTTTTAATGTTTAGGTTTTTGACCCATTTTGTTTTCAATTTAGTACATGGTAAGAGAAAAAGGTCCCATTTCAATGTTTAGCACACAGATAACCAGTTTTACTAGCACCACTTGTAGAAGAGTCTGTTTTTCCTACCACATACTTTTTTGGTCCGTTTGTTGGAGATCAAATAGGTGAATGTGTTGGAGGAAGCTTTTGTATCCTGGATTCTCTCCCCCTGATCTACACATCTGTTTTTGTTCCAGTACTATGCCAAAACTTCTAAATTATTAAATCTATGTTTACATTGCTATGTTTTTATCCCCACATCTAAGAATCCAATGCCAAATCCAAAGTCATGAAGAATTAAGTCCCATGTTTTCTTATAGCTTTAGAGTTTTAGTTTTTATTATTTATTGATTCATTTTATGCTAATTTTTATAGTGTGAAGCAAGGGTAGAACTTCATTCTTTTATATGTGAAAATCCAGTTGTCCTAGCAGTACCTGATGAAGAAACTATTATTTTATCACTAAATAGTTGTAGCACCTTTGTTGAAATCAGCTCCCTATAAATGTACGGATTTATATTTGGATTCTAAGTTGTACCCCATGCCAGTACCACCGTTTTGATTACTGTATCATTGTGTTGAATTTTAAAATTAGGGGGTGGAAATGTTGCTTAGTGGTGGAGGGGACTTGTCTAGCATGTGTACAATATGGGATTCAATTCCCAGCACTGCTAAATAAATACATTACCCTCCTAGTGTTTGCTACTGTTGTTTGGTGCTACTTGGGACTGGATCTAGGAGCACTCTACCAATGATCTACATGCCAACCCTTATTTTTTGAAACATGTCTAAGTTATCTACACTGTCTCAAACTTGTAATCCTCTTCCCTCCACCTCCCAAGTAGATAAGAGGTCATGTGTCATGCACAGTTTAAGAAATTCTTAAGTGGCTATTTAGGGGTCCTTACAATTCCACTTGAATCTGAGTGCTGGACTTTCTGTCTATTACAAAAACTTTAAATTTTGATAGAGCTTATACTGATTCACCATCATCTCCTGGCTTTGTTTTGTTCAATACTGCCAAAAAGTAAGTATTTTGACCTATTATCAAAAGAGACATCCAAACAATAACTGAGTACCAGAGACTGGCATTTATGATCCACACTAATCTAAACCACTTTCAATGTTCCAAAGATTACTTTTAAATTAATTCTTTTGCAAAGAGAATACTTCAGCTACATTTCTGCTTAGCAAAGTCAACTGACAGACTAGATTAGGTTCTCATTTGAAATTTACATTTTGTATCACATGAAAGAAAGAGATGATTCCATGTAGCAATGTTAAAGAATGTTCTATCGTTCGTTCCACATCATTAAGCTAGACTGGTTTCTAATTATGTCTATACTAAACAGACTTAAGAAACATTAATTCAGATATTTCAATTACCTAGCGTTGAAGGAAATAATTTCCTTGAATGTCAATCTCAAGCCCACTCAGACAAACTTTACATTTTTTGCATATAAAAGAACATATTAACTTTGTCTTAAGACAATGTTCATTTATAAATGTTTCCCAGAAATATAAAGGACCTAAATTACCATAAAACAAATGTACACTTGTCACATGATGATATGAACACTTATCTTAGTTGTGCTATTTCTTTCCTATATTAATTCAAATTCTGTAATGTTTCTTGTATCCTATTAAGGCCTATGTTTAGATGTCTTCACCAAATCCTCACAGAGTCACACATTATGGGAATATATAATACTCTTATTTAATTTTTAGGAATATATCTATCGATGAATTATTAATTTTAATTTTATGAGATACTTAACACAAAAGTAAAATATTACATTTCTAGTATGTGGTGAGTGTGTAGAATAAACATTAGTATTCTCAATACTTTTTACCTGTTTACAGGACCTAAGTTTTGTAGCCAGTGATGTAAATGGTCTCAATTCACCATTCAGTAGAAACAGACTCACAGAATGGATCAGGAAGCAAGATACAACATGCTGCATAGTAACGACACATTTAACCCAAAAAGAAATTCAGAGACTGAAAGTCAAAGGATGGAAAACAATATTTTACAGGAACCCAGAAAAAAGTAGGAGTAGCTATTCTGTTGCAAGCAAACTAGATTCCAAGCCGAGAATGATTAAGAGAGACAGGGAAGGTCTCTACATCCTTTCAAAGGCAGCAATCCAAAAGGAAGAGATAATAATCACGGATATTTATCTACCAAACACCAGCACATCCAATTTATAAAACAAATAGGGAGACACATGAAAAATCAACTAAGCACTAATACATATGTAAGAGGGGATCTCAGTACCCTGTCACAAATAGATAACCAGACAAAACAGATCAACAAAGAAATGTTGAAACTGAAACAAACTTTTGAACAAACAGACTTCGTAGTAGGTGTCTACAGGCTGTTAAACTCCATGACATCAGAAAAAATATACATTCTTCACAGCTGAATAATGAACATTCTATAAAACATACCACATTCTAGCTCAGAGACCATGTTTAAGGAAATGCAAAGAAAATTATCCCATGCATAAGATAGTGCAAAACTGGAAATGGCAAAAGAAATGACAAAGAATTCATAAACATATAGAAATTAAGTAACAACCTCCTGAACAATCAAAGGGTCACAGATGCAGTTAAAGTAGAAATGAGTAGGTACAATTAACAATAATGCCAGTACTCCGTAATGGAACTTATGGGACACAATGAAAGAGTCCTAGAAAGGAAATTATGACATATCAGCAAAACTCAGTGAACACAAATAAACAACCTCATACTGAATCTCAACTTCTAGAAAAACAGCAAGTCAAGGCCAAAGCTTGTATGAGGGAGGAAATTATAAAGATCAAAGCATAGAGTGGTTCTAGCACCTGCCTGGCAAACTCAAGGTCCCAAGTTCAATCCCTGGTAACCACATACATACCACAGTGCTGGGTGTGGTGGCTCATGCCTGTAATCCCAGCACGCAGAAGACAGAAGCAGGAGGATTGTTGTGTGTTTGAGGCTAGCCTGGGCTATATAGTAAGCTCAGGGCCAGCCGGAACTGCAAAGTGAGACCCTGTCTCAAACAAACAAACAAAATCAGAGCATAAATTAAAGCAATGAGGACTAAGAAAACAGACAAAAATATCAGTAAATGGAAGAGTTTATTCTGTGAAAGATTAAAATTGATGAATTCTTAACCAATCTTTTTTTTTAAAGGTTTTTTTAATTTATTTTTTTT
>PVIR01013522.1:15160-42275 GCA_004026965.1 Petromus typicus
CAGGGTCTCGCTTTGTGGTTCAGGCTGGCCCTGAGCTCAGCCTCTGACTCACATCACAATCCTCCTGCCTCTGCCTCCCGAGTGCTGGGATTACAGGCGTGAGCCACCACGCCCGGCACTGTGGCATGTGGTACTGGTTGCTGCTGGGTGTGGGTCTCCACACCCAGTATTGTTATGTGGTTACCGGGGAATCGAACCCCGGCCCTTGCGCTTGCAAGACAGGCGCCGGAACCACTGAGCTAACTCCCCGGCCCCTAAAGGTTTTTTGAGACAAGGTCTCGCTTTGTAGTTCAGGTTGGCCCTGAGCTCAGCCTCAAACTCACATCACAGCAATCCTCCTGCCTCTGCCTCCCGAGTGCTGGGGTTACAGGCGTGAGCCACCATGCCCAGCACTGTGGTATGTGGTACTGATTGCCGCTGGGCATGAGTCTCCACGCCCAGTATTGCATATGGTTACTGGGGAACGAACCTGGGTCCTTGTGCTTGCAAGACAGGCACCGGAACCACTGAGCTAAATCCCTGGCGCTTCTTAACCAATCTTATCAAAAAAGGAGACTCAAGTCCATTCAAGTCCATGAGTGAAATGCAAAGAGTCAAATCAAAATACAACCTGCAGAAATCCAGAAGATGATCAATACCTACTTTGAGAACCTGTATTCTAATAAGATACAAAACACAGAAGAAATGGACCGATTCCTAGATACATATGAATTACCAAATGAACACAGAACATAAAAATTCTAAATAACTTAATATCAGTCAATGAAATTGAGGATGTATTTAAAATCATACCAAAAAAGAAAACTCCAGGTCCTCATGAATTTATTACTAAACTCTGTTAGAAATTTAAAAGATCTAATGTTACTACTTCTCAAACTCTTTATTGAAACAAAAGAGAAGCAAAATTCCCAAATTAATTCCTGGAAGCATGCATTATCCTGATACTAAAACCAAAGAAAAGACCAATCAAAAAAGAGTACTACAGGCTAATCTCCCTAATGACCATAGGTGCAAAGACTTCCATGAAATAATGACAGGCAGAACACAGCAAATTATCGAGATTAGACACTATCACCACATAAGATACATACTAAGGTTGTAGGCATAGCTCAACATATGCAAAAACCAATAAATGTAACGTACCACATTAGTGTAAGCAAAGATAAAAACCACCTGATGCAGAAAAAGCATATGACAAAGTGCAACTCATACTCAAAATCTCCACAGAAAACTGGAATAGATGATCATTATCTCAATTTGACAAAACTCTATGACAAACTAACAATTAACATACTAAATGGACAGAATCTGAAAGCTTTCCATATAGAATTAAGAATGAGAGTAGGAGGCCCACAATCACCCCTCCTATTCAATATAGTTCTAGAAACATTAACCAGAACAATTAGGTAAGAGAAATAAAAGGATTAAAGGCAGGAAAAGAAGAATTATTATTTTTAAATGATATGATGCTCTATATAGAAGATCCCAAAACTTCCTTCCACCAAAAGACTTCTGGAGTTAATAACCAAATTCAGCAGCATAGCTGGATACAAAAGTCACCACACAAAAATCAACAGCATTCCTGTACACAAATAATTCATGGAGCGAGAAATTAGGGAAAGGCCACCTTTCACAGTAGCAGTAAGAGAAATGAAACACCTAGGAATTAATCTAACAAAGGAAGTGAAAGTTGTCTACATTGAAAACTAAAGTACTCTGAAAAAAAGAGATCAATGAGAATATCAGAAAATGGATAGAGGCCATTGGGCCTAGATCAGAAGTCTGTTGGACCTCCATTCCCCAGTGGGAAAGTCTAAGAAGTGCTGCAAAAGTTGCACAGTGACTTCCACTGCTGGCCAGCAGCCTCCCTACCAGCAGGACTGGACCAGACACCCATTGGACCTCCATTCCCATATGGCAGAGTCTGGCTAAGTGTCACTTAGGTCATGCGGTGACTGTCAGTGCAGGACAACAGAATAGAAAAGAGAAAAAATTCAAAAACCCAGATACAAAGATCATCACCATGAAATCTAGGGAAAGGGAAATGGAGCAAACTGAAGCTCAATCACCAGGATTCTCTGAGATGGTAACAAAAGCAGATCTAGTAAAATGGAAATCAGAATTGATCTTTGAGATGAAAACAGAAATACTGTCCACAGTGAAAGCTATTATTAAAGAAACAATCAGGGATGCCATAGAATCTGAGATGGCAAAAGCAATGGAACCTTTTAAACAGCTTCAAGCAGAGTTCCAGGTGATTAAAAATGAGAACGAAAGTCTGCAAAGCAGAATGAACGAAACTGAGGGTCAAATTTCAGAACTGGAGGACAGGATTCCAGCCAATGAACAGGAAAGGAACAAGCTATGGAAAATGGCAATGAACCATGAAAAATCAATCAACAGCTCCTAGATCACTCGAAGAATAACCTAAGATTGATTGGAGTCACTGAGGAAGCAGGAGACAGTGCAAAAGAAACTGTGCACAGATATAATGGCAGAAAACTTCACAGGAAAATAAAAGGAGTTGGACATACAAATAAGTGAAGCATATAGAACTCCGAAAGGCCATGATATAAAATAATCTACACTTAGGCATATAATTATTGAGGTTCTAGATATCCAACAAAAGAATAAAATACTGAAAGCAGTTATAGAAAAAAAAAACCACATAGAAAGAGAAGCCCATCAGGATCATAGCAGACTTTTCAACGCAAACACTCACTAAAGGAGTGAAGTGTTTGAAGTCTTGGAGCAAAACAAGCTCCAACCTACATTGCTATATCCTGTAAAACAATCTTTCAAAATCAACAGGAAAATAAGATACTTTCAGGACAAAAATCACTTGAAAAACTTCAGAAATACAAAACCTGCACTCCAAAAAATTCTGAAGAATATCTTGAAAAAAAAAGTGAAGGTCACAAACTCATGAAATCCAGCAGAGCGAGCTCACTGGTCAAGGCAAGAAACTGAATGGAAAGGGGAAAAGCAAACAATAAAAGAGCCACGAACAGGAAAACACAATGAGAGGTATAAATGAGGCCATGTCAGTCATAACCATTAATGTCAATGGCCTCAATCAGCCAATTAAAAGATACAGATTGGTAGAATGGATTAAGAAACAAGATCCTACAATCTGCTGCATACAAGAAACACACCTAGTTCAGAAAGAAAGACATACACTGAAAGTAAAAGGATGGAAAACCATTCTCTATCCAACACGAAATTGCAAAAAAGCAGGAGTGGCTATCCTATTTGCAGACAAAATAGATTTCAAACCAAAACTGATTAAGAGAGACAAAGAAGGACAGTATATCCTTGTACAGGGAACAGTCCAAGGGAAAGAGATGACATTTATAAATATTTATGCACCAAATTCCAGGGCACCCAACTATATAAAACAAGTATTAATGGAGATGAAAAACCAGATGAGCACTAATACAATAGTAGTAGGGGACTTCAGTACTGTGCTGTCATAACTAGACAGATCGACTGGACAAAAAAAATAAATAAATAATACTTGAACTGAACCAAACTTTTGAACAAATGGACTTAATAGATGCCTACAGAATATTTCACCCTACAAAGTCAGAATACACTCTTCTAAACTGCTCATGGGCCACATGCTACTTCATAGAACATGTTTAAGTAAATGCAAAAGAATTTAAGTTATCCCCTGTATATTGTCAGAGCATCATGCCTTGATATTGGAGCTGAATAGCAAAATAAATTCTGAGATCCTCAAAAACACATGGAAATTGAACAACACTGTTAACCAACCAATGGCTCACAGAAGAAAATAAAGAATAAATTGAATAGTTTTTACAATTAAACAATAACCCCAATACAACATACAGGCATTTATGGGACACAATGAAAGCATTTCTATGAAGGAAATTTGTAGCAATGACTGCCCACACCAGGAAAACAGAACAAGCTCAAAAAAACAATCTAATGCTGAACCTCAAGCTACTTGAAAAAAAGGGGCAAGACAAACCCATAACTCGTACTAGAGGGGAAATTTTAAGGATCAGAGCAGAAAGTAATGCAATGTAGACTAAGAGAACAATACCAAAAAATAAATAAATAAATAAAAGTAAATCAATGAGTCAAAGAGGTTTTTTGTTTTTTTGAGACAGAGTCTCACTTTGTAGTTCAGGCTGGTCCTGAGCTCAGCCTCAAAATCACATCACAGAAATCCTCCTGCCTCTGCCTACCAAGTGCTAGGATTACAGGCATGAGCCACCATGCCCGGCACTGTGCTCTGTGGTACTGATTGCTGGGCTTTAGTCTCCACACCCACTACTGTATGTGGTTACCAGGAGATCGAACCCCAGGTCCTAGTGCTTGCAAGATAATCACCAGAACCACTGAGCTAAATCCCCCACCAAAGAGTTGGTTTTTAAAAGGATAAACAAAATTGACAGATCCCTAGCCAACCTTGTCAAACTAAGGAAGGAAAAGGTTCAAATCCATGCTATTAGGAACAAAAAGGGAGAAATTACTACAAATCTAGCAGAAGTCCAGAGGATAATAAACACCTATTTTGAAAATTTGTACTCCAGTAAGACAGAAAATTTAGAAGAAATGGATAGATTCCTAGACACATATGAATTTACAAAGTTGAATGAAGATATAAAAAATTTAAATATCCCAATATCAAACTGTGAATTGAAAATGTAATTAAAAAAAAAAGAAAAGAAAACCTACCAACAAAGAAAAACCCTGGTCCTGATGGCTTTGCTGCTGAATTCTACAAAAGTTTTAAAGAAGAGCTAATGCTGTTACTTCTAAAACTCTTTAATGAAATTCAAAGGGAAGCAGTGCTCCCAAATTCATTCCTGGAAGCAACCATTACATTGATTAGAAAAGGAAACACCCAACCAAAAAACAGAACTACATGCCAATCTGCCTAATGAACAATGATTCAAAAATCCTCAATAAGATACTAGTAAACAGAATACAGAGAATCATCAAGAAGATCATACACCCTGACCAAGTTGGATTCATCCCAGGGATGCAAAGACGGTTCAACATACATAAATCAATAAACAAAATATACTACATAAAGAGACTCAAGAACAAAAACCAAAGGGTCATCTCCATACATACAGAAAAAGCATTTGACAAAATCCAATACTCATTCATGATCAAAATCCTACAGCAAATTGGAATAGATGCACTTTATCTCAACCTAATAAAAGCTATATAAGAGAAACACTAAATGGTCAAAAACAAAACTTTCACACTAAGGAAAAAGACAGGATATCTACTTTCATCGCTATTTAATATAGTTCTAGAAACATTAGCCACAGCAATTAGATGAGAAAGAAATAAAAGGAATACAGATAGGAAAAGAAATTAAACTGTCACTATTTGCTGATGACATGATACTCTATATAGAAGATCCTAAAAACTCAACCAAAAGACTGCTAGACTTAATTGCCAAATTTAGTAGCATGGCTGGATACAAGATCAATACTCAAAAATCAATAGTCTGTGTATACAAACAACAGACTCACTGAGAGAGAAACTGGGGAGTCAAGCCATTTCACAATAGCATCCCCCCAAAAAAAGAGAAATATCTAGGAATCAATCTAACAAAGGAAGTGAAAGACCTCTACTCTAGATAGAAGATACCAGAAAATGGAAAGACATTCCTTATTCTTGAGTAGGAGGAACCGATATCGTCAAAATGGTTATACTCCAACAAATCCTATACAGATTCCTTGCAATCTTAATTCAGATCCCAATAACATATTTCACAGGTCTAGAGAAAATAATCCAAAAATTAATCTGGAACCACAGAAGATCTGAAATAGTAAAAACATTTCTAGGTTACAAGGACATCGTGGAGAGTATCATAATCTCCAACATGAAATTATACTACAAACCATTGTGATAAAAACTGCATGAAACTGGCAAAGTAAGAGATTCAAGGATCAGTGGAATCAATTAGAAGATCCAGAAACAACTCCAGATACACTAAACTGCCTCATCTTTGATAAAGGAGCCAAATATCCTCAATGGAGAACAGTCTCTTTAACAAATGGTGTTGGAAAAACCTGCCAAAAGGCTAAAGCTAGACCTCTCTCTTACACTGTGTACTAAACTAAAATAAAAATGGATTAGAGATCTAAATATTAAAACAAACACTACATCTACTGGAAAACAGGTTAGGTAGAACTCTTGGAGACACTGGCTTAGGGAAAGACTATGAGCAAAACCTCTTGAGCATGAGAACTAGCAGAAAGAATCAACAAATGGGATCTCATTCTATTAAAAAGCTTCTCCACAGCAAAAGAAACCACCAGCAAAGCAAAAAGACATCCAGCAATACAGAAAACAAAAACAAAAACAAAAAACAAACAAAAAAAAAACTTTACCAGCTGTTCCTCAGCTAAAGGGCTCCTATCTAGAATATATAAAGAGCTTAAAAAAAAAAAATCAACCCACCCAAATTTAAAGACCCAATTCAAAAATGGGTATCTGAAATGAACAGACACCTTTCAGAGGAAGAAGCTAAGAAGCACGTGAAGAAATTGTCAACATCACTGGGGGGTCATTTGTCTCACTCCACAAAGAATGGCTGCTAACTCAAAATTAGCCAGCAACAAATGCTGGGGAGACTGCAGTGAAAAAGGAATCCTGGTAGACTGGTACAACCACTATGGAGATTAGTGTGGAGACTTCTCAAAACACTAGGGTTAGAGATCCCATTAGATTGTTATTGCTCGGCTATGAATATATATGAAAATTAAAAGATTTGTATCATAGCAACATATGTGCACTCATGTTTATAGTAACTCGGTTTGATAGTTACATCTTGGAACAAATAAATGTCCATCAACTAGAGACTGGATAAACAAGATGTAGGTGTTTTTATTTTTATAAAATGGAGTATTACTCTGCTATAAAGAATGAAAAGTCATTCATACTCAAATAGATGTACCTTGAGGACATACTCCTAAGTGAAATAAATAGGTCACGGATGTGTAAATCCCATATCTTTTCTCTGATATGAGAAACTAGAAATGTAAATGAGTTCTAGAATGTATGATAGATATTGTAAAATAGAAAAAAAGGGAAACAAAGCTTATGTATATAGGAAGTGAAGGGTTTTAGGGTGGGTAGAGGAATGGGAAAAAATGAGAATCAAATCATGTCATATATTGGTACAAACTCTCTGCGTTGTGTCTGAACAGGATGCAAACTCTCAGTGTGGAGTGTGAGCAGGATGTGTATATAAAATGTACCTATTTCACAATTTAAAAAAAGAAAATACAAAGATCTCTTGTTCTTGGATACGCTGAACTAATATACTGAAAATAGCCATCCTTCCAAATCTCATACTGATTTAATGCAATCTCAAAGTACCAAAGCATATCTTGCAGAATTGGAGAAAACGATCTTAAAATAAATCTGGAACCAGAAGAGATATAAAATAACAAAAGCAATTCTGGGCAACAAAGGCAAAGCAATCACAATTCCCAACTTGAAATTAAACTATAGAACTATTACCATTAAAAACAGTATGGTACTAGCAAAACCAAACCAAAGATCAGCGGAACAGAATAGAGGATGCAGAATGAGCTCCAAATGCACTCACGCACCTTATCTTGGACAAAGGGCCCAAACATTTTCACTAAAAGAAAGATGGCCTTACCAGGGATTTAGCTCAAGTGGCATCACACCTACTTTGCAAGCACAAGGCCGAGTTTGATCTCTGGTACCACCACCAAAAAAATAAAAAATAAAATAAAATTAAATTAAAAAATTAAAAAAATAAAGAAATTCTCTGATAAATGATGCTGGGGAAACTGGCTTTCCACATACCAAAGTTTAAAACTAGACCTGTATTTTTAACCACGCACTAAACTAAAATTGAAATAGATCAAAAGATCTAAATATTAAAGCAGAAACATTAATTCTGCTGGAAGACAGAATAGGTAGAACTCTTGAAGACATAGGTAGAGGTAAAGATTTTATGAACAAAACCCCAGTAGTATAAGAAATATTATGAAGAATCAGTAAGTGGGGCTTCATCTTATTAAAAAGATTTTGTACAGCATAAGAAGCCACCAGCAAAGTGAAGAAACAACTCACAGTATGGAAAAAATTTTTATAGCTATTCATCAGAGTACTAATGTCTAGAATATATAAAAAACTAAAAATTAGACTCTTCTCCAGATTTAAAGACCTAACCCAAAAATGGGAACCTGAAAGGACACTTCTCAGATTAAGTATAAACAGCAAATAAATTTATGAAAAAGAATGTTCAACATCACTGGTTTTTTGAGAGATGAAAATTAAAACAACAGGGCCGGTGGCTCAGTGGTTCTGGCACCTGTCTTGCAAGTGCAAGGGCGTGGTTTTGATCCTCTGGTAACCACATAACAATACTGGGTGTGGAGACTCACGCCCAGCAGCAATAGGTACCACATACCACAGTGCCAAGCGAGGTGGCTCATGCCTGTAATCCCAGCACTCGGGAGGCAGAGGCAGGATTGTCGTGATGTTTGAGGCTGAGCTCAGGGCCAGCCTGAACTACAAAGTGAGACCCTGTCTCAAAAAAAAAAAAAAAAAATTACAGTACTCCCATCTTACTCCAGAAAGAATGGCTGTCAAACAACAACAAACGCTGGCAAGGCTACGAGGGGAAAAAGGAAACATTTTTCAATGTGAGTGGGACTGTAGACCTGCACATTGGAAATTAATGGTGGAGATTCCTCATGATACCAAAATTAGATCCCATTTGACCCAGCTTTTCCCCTTGTTATCTTCCCAAGAGAGTTCAAACCATCATACCACAGCAATATATGCACACTTGTGATTATAGCAGCTCAGTTCCTAGTAACTAAATCTTGGAAACAGCCCAAATGCCCATCAATTGATGAATGGCTAAAGAAGATATTGATGGTTTATAATGGAATATTACTCTGCCATAAAAAGGATGAGCTCGAGATATTTCTAGGTAAATGGATGCATCTGGAGATCACACTCTTAAGTGAAATAAGTCAGATACACCTGTCTGGATATTGCATTATTCCTCTGGTGTGACTTAAGGTTATCAGGACTAAAATACATAATAAACATAAGGAATTGGGAAAAAATGTCCAAATGAGAAGAGAAATAAGGGAAAGGAGAGTGAGAATAAAGGGACAAGAAAAAAGGAAACAAAGCTTTTATAAATAAAGAGGGGAAGAGGGTTGAAGGGAGAAGGAATGGAGAAAAAAAGCGGTAGCTATCATGTACAAGTACAAATTCCCTATTATGAATGTTATTGTGTATATCTAAAATGTAACAATAAAATAAAAAATCTTTACTTCAATTATCACACCTACGGCAATTTCCACACTTGGGAACAGCATATTTTTTTTTTAAGATTTTTTTTTTTTTTTTTTTTTTTTTAAGTTTTTGGAGACAGGGTCTCGCTTTGTGGTTCAGGCTGGCCCTCAGCTCAGCCTCCAACTCACATCACAATCCTCCTGCCTCTGCCTCCCGAGTGCTGGGATTACAGGCGTGAGCCACCACGCCCAGCGCTGTGGCATGTGGTACTGGTTGCTGCTGGGTGTGGGTCTCCACACCCAGTATTGTTATGTGGTTACCGGGGAATCGAACCCGGGTCCTTGAGTTTACGAGACAGGCGCCGGAACCACTGAGCTAACTCCCCGGCCCTTTTTAAGATTTTTTGAGACAGGGTCTCACTTTGTGGTTCAGGCTGGCCCTGAGCTCAGCCTCCAACTCACATCACAGCAATCCTCCTGCCTCTGGCTCCCGAGTGCTGGGATTACAGGCATGAGCCACCACGCCCGGTACTATGGTATGTGGTACCTATTGCTGCTGGGCGTGAATCTCCACACCCAGTTTGTATGTGGTTACTGGGGATCGAAACCGGGTCCTTGCGCTTGCAAGACAGGCGCCGGAACCACTGAGCTAACTCCCTGGCCTGGGAACAGCATATTTCTTATACAAGTATCAATTACAGCGACAGCACATGTGTTTTGTTTTCCCGTTTTCTTGGGTCGGATGGACTTGACATCGTGCTGGTTCACCCACTTCCTGAGCAGGTTCTTGTGATGTGTGTTCACTGCTCTGATCCAGAATTCTTTTGTGGTGTTCCTTCAGCAGCTACATACTGTTCCTTGTCTGTTGTGACTGGTCATTTATCAACTCCAGTCCCAATCCTCAAAGGAAATTCCTCTGTGATATGTTGAGCTTGTTATTTCCTTTGTAAACTATGAAACTAGGTCTGACATGTTTAAAACAGGGTAAAATACAACCACAAGTCAATGCTTTGTGTTTCAAGAGACACTATAGTTGCTACACAACTTAACACCTGCTCTGTCTTTCATTTTGCTGTAAATGTGACCATTTTATTTTTCATTTATGTTGAGGAATCACTATTAATCTTTTGCTCATTTGTGAGACAGGATATCAGGCATGGGTCAGCCTTGAACTCACTGTGTAGCACAGCCTGACCTTAAACTCATGAATCCGTCCTGTCTCAGCCTCCCAAGTTCAGGTTACAAACAGGCATTACCATTCCAAGCCTCACTTTTTTTTTTTTTTTGAGACAGGGTCTCACTTTGCAGTTCAGTCTGGCCCTGAGCTCAGTCTCAAACTCACATCATAGCAATCCTCCTGCCTCTGCCTCCCAAGTGCTGGGATTACAGGCGTGAGCCACTATGCCCGGCACTGTGTGGTATGTGGTACTGATTATGCTGGGCATGAGTCTCCACACCCAGTATGGTATGTGGTTACTGGGGATTGAACCCAGGTCCTTGTGCTTGCAAGACAGACGCCGGAACCACTGGAACCACTGAGCTAAATCCCCGGCCCCTCACTATCAATCTTACCATCATGGTATAACATTGACAGTATCACTATTACTTTTTCTTTACCATAATGCAGTCCACACTATCCTGGGACTCACTATGTAGCACAGGCTCACCTTGAACTCACAGGATCCTCCTACCTCACTCTCGTGAGTGATGAGATTATAGGCATGGACTGCCATACCCAGCTTCACTCTGTTTTATCATGGGGTAATGCTGACAATAGTTGATGGGATCAGAGAGGTAATGGGTTAAGAAATACAAATGGTTGGGCAGGGGAGTTAGCTCAGTGGTTCCGGTGCCTGTCTTGCAAGCACAAGGGCCTGGGTTCGATCCCTGGTAACCACATACCATACTGGGTGTGGAGACTCATGCCCAGCAGCAACCAATACCACATACCACAGTGCCAGGCGTGGTGGCTCACGCCTGTAATCCCAGCACTCGGGAGCCAGAGGCAGGAGGATTGCTGTGATGTGAGTTGGAGCTCAGGGCCAGCCTGAACCACATAACTCAAATGGTATCGCACCCACCTTGGAAGCAGAGGGGCCTGAGTTTGATCTGTGGTATGGCAAAAATAACCAAACAAAAATGTTATAGAAGATGTCAGGTTTTATTCTGATTGAGATGAAAAATTTTAGGAGGGTTGTAAGCAAAGAAATGGCATGCTGTAACTTAATTTTAAGAGAATTGTATGGACTGCTGTACTGAGAACAAACTAATGAGGAAATAGAGGCCAATAAAAGGACAGGAAAATAAAAGATGGCTGTACAAATCTGAGTCAGAACCTAGATTGGTCCAAGAAGTGGTAATCGGGTTTTAGATATTTCTGGAAGATAAAAGCAAGGGTTTCCTAATAGTTTGGACTACGTTGCAGGGAATGAAAAAAGATTCAAAGGTAACTCCAAAGTTTTAGGGCTCGGGAACTAGAAGGATTATAGTATTTCTATTAATTTTGATAAAAAGAGGCAAGACGACTATGGGTTTACTATTACAAAAAGTTTACTTAACAAATAATTTAATAGGAAAATGCGTATGATCCAGGGTTGGGAATTTAGCTCAGTGGTTCTGGAGCCTGCTTCACAAGCACATGGTCAGAAGTTCAATCCTTAGTACAAAATTTAAAAAAAGAAAATGTATATGACCCAATTTTCAGTCACACTGAAACTAGCACTTTGGAGAAGCACACGGATTTCTCTGTTGGCCAGTCATTATTTAAAGTTGTTCCAAGGCTTCCAACATGATGATACTATTTCCTTGTATTACCACCATTCCAATATTATTACTACCAACTAGCTGCCATCTCCACACAGTCATCTTATCACAAGATTCATAAAGGGATCAAATGCTTGCAATATCCCTTGGACAAGTCTGTCACCATTTAATTTCAGTGATAACTTGTCCGTAATTTTTTCCAGCTTGGGAGGGTGAGCTTTGCTCATCTTGTCTACACCATGGGCTCAGAGTCCCTTTGAAAGGACAAGAAGATCATGTTCTGTGGGAAGTTCAAGATAGTTGAGCCTAAAAATAAGGGACAGATTCAGGCCAGAAGTAAATACTTGAGGGACATCAGCATGGCAATTATATATAAGTCCATAGGACTGGATCATCAAGGAAATGAATAGATACAAATATGAACAGAGTCCTTGAATTCTCCTTAATATGTAAGAAATAGTATCAGAAAGGGGGATGCATAGAAATAGAAATCTAATGGTGTGATATTTCATATGCCTTAGGAGTCCAGGGATTCTTGTGGAGCTTGAAATAACAGAAGTAGCCGCAAGAGAGTCTAGTATATAGGGAAAGCTGGGAATCTGGTTAAAAGCCCAACATCCTAGAGACACTATTTACTCCTATCAATGGGCATAGGGAGAAAGCAGGGTTTTGGGGTTTTGTTTGTTTTGAGACAGGGTCTTGCTTTTCAGGTTCAGGCTGGCCCCGAGCTCAGCCTTCCCTCTGTCTCCTAAATGCTGGGATTACAGGAGTGAACCATCACACCCAGCACTGTAGTACGTGGTTCTGACTGCTGGTAAGCATGAGTCTACACACTCAGCATTGTTGTATGTGGTTACCATATTCCCTGGGCCAGTGCACTTGCAAGGCAGACACCGGAACCACTGAGCTAAATCCCCAGCCTGAGAAAGCAGTTTTATTCTGAGCATGCACAGAGTGGGAACATGGTATTGTGGGGACCTTCTTGAGAAGCCTTTTATCTGAATTTACACTTATGATTAAATGTCTTTACAAAGTAGAAATACTCATCTCAGTAATCAATAGGGTATCATCTCCCTCCTCTGTACTATTCTCCAAATCCCTTTTGACCAACTCCTTTAAGTCCATCAAAAAGAAAACTGCAAGCTCCTCCTTCCCTGTAAAACATACATTTCTTGAAGACCAAAATCCAAATGTCCCTCAAACAGATTTTAGCGCCATGTGTTTTCCCTACAGCTACACTGAACCTTTGAAATTATGCTTCTGTAATTTCACCCTTCTCTCAAGAATATAGGTAGCTTTGAAGTAAAATAAACCCAAACATCCATTTTAGAATCAGAGTGGGAAAGAATTTCATGATAATATTCAGCCTAATTTCTAGCCTAAATTACACAAGATGACCACATAAATATGATTCCATACACTCCTGCATTATATCTTTGATTTTAAGTAAAGGATTAAAAAAACTGTGTCCCTTTCTCCATAAGACTTTTTGTTTAGTTTTTTTTTTTAGACAGTCTCACTTTGTAGTTCAGGCTGTCCATGAATTCACTATGTAGCCCAAGCTGGCCTCAACCTCACAGCAATCCTCCTGCTTCTGCCTCCTGAGTGCTAGGAGTACAGGCGTGAGCCACTGTGCCTGGCTTTCCATAAGACTTTGACTATATTCCCATAATGATCTGGTAAATGTTTGAATGTCCACTATATTGCTAGAAGAAAAATGAGAAATTTTCATTATATTTAAAATAATTAAAGTATTCACGAGTTTGTACTACCTGACACATCATCATTCTCATTTTTTCCTAATCCCTTGCCCTCCCTACAACTCCAAGATCATACATACATATATATATATATATATGTTGTTTGTTTTTTACTACCAAATTTTTTCTTTCTCTTCTCTACATGCCCTTTTCCCTTTGAACATTTTCTATTTCACAATACCTGTCATATATTTTGAAACTCATTTACACTTTCTCATTCTAGAGAAACAATACAGTATTTACACATCTGTGTCCTATTTATTTCACTTAAATGAGTATCTCTTCAAGGTACATTCATCTGAGTATAAATGACTAATTTATCATTCTTCATAGCTGAGTAATACTCTTATTTCTTTAAAAAACCAAAAATCAGTATCATCTTTATCTAGTCTCCAGCTGATGGGCATTTGGGCTGTTTCCATAATCTAGTTATTACAACTGAGTTGCTATAAACATGGGTGCACATATATAACTGGTATGATGCCCTTAATCCTTTTGGGAATATATTTAGCAGGAAAATAGCAGGGTCAAATGGGATCTCTGGTCCTAGTTTTTTGAGGAATCTCCACAATGATGTCCACAGTGGTTGCACCAGTGTACACTCCCACCAACAGTGGAAAAGTGTTCCTTTCTCCCCACAGCCCAGCCAACATATTGATTTCTTTTTTCTTTTTTTTTTTTTTTAGGTTTTTTGAGACAGAGTCTCAGTTTGTGGTTCAGGCTGGCCCTGAGCTCAGCCTCAAACTCACATCACAATCCTCCTGCCTCTGCCTCCCGAGTGCTGGGATTACAGGCGTGAGCCACCATGCCTGGCACTGTGGTATGTGGTACTGGTTGCTGCTGGGTGTGGGTCTCCACACCCAGTATTGTTATGTGGTTAACCGGGGAATTGAACCCGGGCCCTTGCGCTTGCAAGACAGGCGCCGGAACCACTGAGCTAACTCCCCGGCCCCAACATATTGATTTCTTGATAGCCATTCTCTCTGGAGTGAGGTGGAATCTCAGCGTTGTTTTCATTTGTATCTATTGAATGACCAGCGATGTTGAACTTTTTTCATGTGTTTCTTTGTGATACTACTTCATCTGAAAAATGTCTGTTCATTCAAGATGTCCATTTTTAGACTGGGCCCTTAAATAAGGGAGTGTCTGATTTTTAAAATATTTGTTATTGAAAAAAAACCCATAGCTGCCTATTGGACCTGTTATGCCGCGGAAGAGAGACCGCGATATCTACCTGCAACATTGCTATCTGCCCAGGGCCTGAACCCATCCTGGAGTATTATGTGCATTCCTGACACGTCCCGCGGTCCCAGGCCATCAGGTCCCTCGCGAAGGCCTGGTGATGGTACTGAGGGCTGGCATGAGAATCCCTAACTCTTATTCTCTGTCTGCCAGTGCTACTGCAACTTGAGTTGTTGAGACAAAAATATAAAATGGCTGACAGGTGGGATACCAGTCCAGGATCATGTTGGCCCTGAGCAATTTTTTTTCAGTCCAAATTCCTGAACTGATGCCCACCCCAAGTACCTGTCTCCCTTATCTGTTCCTCCTTGGTAAACCCTAACCTAAACTTGTGAACATTCTAAATATATGTCTAGCTGACCTTACCCTAAATTGATAGTCTTACTTGCTGTAACCAATCAGTAATAATGATATACTATGTAACCAATCAATGGCTTGCTCTGCCTCTTCACACTTAGTTCCTGCTTGCAAAACCTACATAAACTATAAGAAAAAAATTGCCTAATCCTCTCAGGAATTTCTCAACCAGGCCTGTTGACAAAGTTTGCTTACTGACTCCAAGTCCTGGGTGCCTGCATAATTTCCCATTTGCTCTTATGAATGTGTCTAGTCGGGGCTAAAAACCACTCTGGGGACAGAAATACTTGTACAAGTAGATATACTTTTTAACGACATTATGCCACATTGCAAACGCCAGGAAAGCAAGGTGCACTGTTCACCAGGAAATAATCTTCTGTCACTCTGGCAAGTAAGCTCCCTGAGGGCTGATACACTGTTTCTCAGTCATCCTTGTATTTCACATCACAGAATATATTTCATAAATATTTGTGAAATAGATAATGAAACTTTAAATTTGAGAAGTAACAAATTTTCAAAGAATAGCCTCAATTCTTTTTAGGACAAACATTATATACAAATAGTATACCTGAAAGATTTGACTCTACATACACTAACCTATTATTTTTGGGTACGTCAAGGAAGGAATGTAATAGCTAAAGACCACTAATTGTGTCCCAGAAAAAAGCTGAGAACACATTCTAACTTCTACTTTCAAATGTTGTAAAAAGAACAAAAATATAAACTATCATGTAGCAAGTCATGGGTAAAGGCTTTCTTCACAATGGATGTTCTCATAATAAGGTGGAACTCTGAGCCCACAAGTCCCATGGGTGAATGAAGAAGAAAAAAAGGAAAGAAATAGAAAAATTACCATACACTATAACATTTATGAAATAGTACAAGAATTAATTAGGAAGTTGCCTTAACCATTATATCAAGCTAAGTCTTAGAACTGTTCTTTAAAATAAAATACCCCTGGGGCTTGGGATTTAGCTCAGCACCAAGCCTGCCTGAATTTGATCCTTGGTATTAGAAAAGCAAAAATATTGATTGGGCTGGGGCTATAGATCAGTGTTAGGACTTTCGCTCAGCATGTGTCAATCTCTGAATTTAATCTCCAGGACACCAAAACAAACAAAAATCAACCCCTAATGATTACCACTAGACATTTCATAACTGATTTTAAGACACATAGTTGAAAATACAAGGAAAACTTCATATACAAAAAAGACCGTGTAATTTTGTTAATGGGTTTATAGTATGTACAAATTCATTTCAATTATAAAATATGGCTTAATCCAACCCCTGGCTCCAATCTTGGAGATTGCAGCTAAATTTTCAAGCATTTCAGGCAAGTGCTCTACAACTGAAACAATGCCTGGCCCAATAGAGCTTAATTCAAACGCAGTGATCTGCTTTTGCAACCTTACTGAAAGGTATTTTGCAAGTTACACTGAGCTGTACTTAAACATTGAGTCAAATATAGTAAAAAGAAAAAAATGAAAAACCCAGTAACATTTCATAGTATCTAATTTTATACTTTATCAAAATGCAAATATATCACTGATTATGATAGTATCAAAAGTCAAACCACACAAGCAATGACTAAGTCATGATTTAATGTACTGCTTTTCTGTAATAAAGTTCCTCATAACTAAAATAAGGTATACAATACTGTGAACTAATTTCACTGTGAATTAAAAGTAAAATTTAAAGTAATCATATTTTTCACCTCATTCATATTTATTTACTATGAAAAATTTGCCTTTGTGCTAAATCTTACCTCATTGTATCTGTTGCTGGGAATTTTGATGCTTGTTTTTCGAACTTCCATATCAACCACCAAACCTTGAACTACTGGCAAGGTATACTGGTAATTTCTGAAGTCCTAGACAAAAGCAAACAGAAGTAGAATAAAAAATCGTAACTCATAGGATTTGATTTACAGTATTAAAACTAATACAAATAGAATTTTTCAGTATTGACAATCTTTCCATTTATTTAAATAGAAATATATAATAAAATCTTACTAATGTATATTTTAGCTCTCTAGTTAGACTGGAGAGATTTGTAAAGATATAAACCAAATAGTTACCCTTATAACCAACAATAAATAGGTACTTTAAAGTTTATTTTCCTTTACCCTCATTTAAAATTTTTTTATACTTACTTGCTAACTGTCTGTCTTGTCCCTCTGAGGCAAGCTCTATGAGGGAAAGATTCTCACTTATTTTGTTGTTGCTATATCCCTAATATCTTAGGCACTCAATGAATGTAAGGCCAGAGACAGACACAGACACACACACACACACACACACACACACACACACACACACACACACACACTGCCTAGAACTTAACATCTGGTAAAAATATCTTTAAAACACAAAGATGGAATATAGCTGTCAGAAACACAAAAGCTGCAAGAATTCACAGATCGGGTTGGCTGATGTAAAATGAGCAAAAGTCAGTAGGAGGTAGGGGGATTCTGACAATATAGGGCTAGATTTCATAGATTCTAACAGGTTACCACAGGACTTTTGACTTTGCTCCATGGGGGCTGTTAATCCGTGTAGGCAGACATAGCTTCTCTATAAAGAAAAGTGGTAAGTGAACAAATGTAAAGAGAGGAAATGTGATAAACACAATAAAAACTATCCAAGTCAGGATAGTGAGGATTTGAAGGCGATTGCGAGTAATTCTAAAAGTGATGGGAAGTTGTCAGTCTAGATAAATTCTGAAGGGAAAACTGGCCATTTTGATACTGGACTGAATGAATGTGGAACGTGAAGGACAAGAAGCCTTGTATTTGCAGAGGAGATGTGAGAGACAGAGACAGGCAAATCAGGAAGTTTAGATCCCAGTGCGTAGAGAGATCCATCAGCAGAGAAGAAGAGCCTCACTCACTTAAGGTATTTGAGTACAACCTCTGATCAATCTTTGGCTGATTAAGCTATTCAGATACAGAGGAAACCACTCATAAAATGAAAACAAGACAAAATGTTAGGTGTCTCATTTATGCATTATTTCTAATTTTACAATAATCTTGCAGGGGTACTTACTATATAGTAAGTCTATATAACCACAGTCTAGAATCCTGGGTTTCACTCAAAAGCTTCGTATGTTTTCCAGAGTATGTATGTTCTATTCTTCTCTGGGGTAGAGCTCTCCACAAAATATAAAACCCTTTTCTTCCTTCTCTCATACAAACTCCAGTCAAATAACAACAACAACAATTTCCAACTTACTGCAAGAAGATTCATGATGGTATGGCCTGTCTCTCCAAACAATGGCTTCCGAAATCTCACACTGAACAGCGGGCAGGGATAAACTACAGAGATGGAAATGATCAGACTAAGTTTGTCAGTTTAAAGTTCTGGGAAAAGAGATATCATGGCTAACACAATTTTCAAATGTAACTGTAATGGCTCATTAGGACATATCAAGTTTAGAACACCAAAAGTATTTAGCATGACAGAAAGACCTCAAGCCAAAGTAAGTCTTCTGATGACACAATAAGTTTTTAATATGACTGTTTCAAAAATAACTCCGGGCTGAGAGTGGTGGTGCATGCCTGTCATCTCAGCACTGAGGGAGGTTGAGGCACAAGGATTTTAAATTTAAGTTCTGCCTGGGCAACTTAGCAACACTCTAGAATTAACCAAAAAAAATAGGCATGATAGTACATGCCTTTAATTCCAGCGTGCATAAAACTGAGGCAGGAAGATTGCTGCAATTTAAAAGCCAGCCTGAACTACCTTGTGAGAGCTTGCTCAATCCCCTCCCATAAATAGTTTGCTCTAGGGATGTAGTTTCCTTACAGCACAGCCCTGGGTTTGATTCCCAGTACCATAAAAAAGAAAAAAGAACCCACAACTTCTTATGAAGTAATCTTCAAACTGGATTGGTATGATTCAGAAGCCAAATGTAGAGAGTGATTAAAAAAAAAAAATACAGGGAGGGCCAGGGATTTAGCTCAGTGGTTCTGGCACCTATTTTGCAAGCACTAGGGCCCGGTTCGATCCCCAGTAACCACATACCATACTGGGCATGGGCTCATGCCCACCAGCAATCAGTACCTCATACCACAGTGCTGGGCATGGTGGCTCACGCTTGTAATCCCAGCACTTGGGAGGCAGAGGCAAGGGAATTGCTGTGATGCGAGTTTGAGGCTGAGCTCAGGGCCAGCCTGAACTCCAAAGCGAGACCCTGTCTCAAAAAAAAAAAAAAAAAACAGGGAATATTTAAAATGTTTTAAAAAATGATTGCAGTAAAAGATATATTGCCTTTAATCCCTCTCAAATTATTCTCTCTTCAAACACACTTATTCTGTGATTTGGCCACTTTCTAAAGCAGTTCTGAAGTGGTATCGTGTTGACAGTGTCTTTACAAAGTGTAATTAAGAAAACGCTGTGAATCTTGCTGTTGTGTGCCATCTACCAGAAAGGTTCGCTTATAAAAACACTGTGTCCTCACCTGACTTCTGCAGTGAGTCTGGCACTATGTGACTTCTGGCTCCTCATGGAAGTCAAAATGACCCTGAAAGGTAAACTTTTTGAACTAATTCAAGACAATAAGGTAGCCATGACAATGCAGCTAAAGACCTGAAAGAGGGCTGCCAGAACTGCTCTGGAAAGTGGCAAAAGTGATGGGATAACTACGTTTGAAGCAAGGGAGAGTATTCTGAGGGAGGATTAATGTCACTGTGTTTTTTACTGTATTTAGTATTTTAAAAATTCAGTTATTCACCATGTATTTTGATCATATGGGGTATCTTTCAATTCCTCTATGCTCAAAAAGTTTTAGTTAATTCTACTCTAACTTCTAAAGAAGATCCTTCTTAAAAGACCCAAATACCAGCTGGCTCATTCCTCAAACTTTACAGTTTGAAATACCAGGATAAGACAGAAAAATACACATGTTGCTTCCTCTGCATGCAACGTGTGCCTCCCCCCGCCGCCCCCCTTCATTTAGTTGAGTCTTTTGCAGGCTTTAGAGTTCCTTCCACCTAGAAGAACCTTCATCTAACAAGGATTTTGTATCCAACTCCTCCATTCTTAGTCAAGTTAAGAGTTCATCTTTAGGGCTCCCCAAAAGCACTTTGAGTTTTCATACAATACACTACTATCATCTTGATTTCTGGATATGGTCCTTACAAAGATTCCCAAGAGAGTATATGAGTTGGCCCTGTGTAAATTTCTAGGATTCATCACACACTATAATTGTTGATCAGATTTTTATTAAATGGACTAATAAACTAGTGAAAGAAAGCTGACTTCCTGAGAACATATGCTGTGTTATTGTTTAAAAGTAATGTTTCACTTATGACTTTGATCCTTTTATAATGTAAAATACAAGGCAAACAAAATCTCAAGTTTATAAAGTAACAAAGAACTTGAGTGAGAAAATGACAATCAGGAAACCTGAGTACAGTAACTTGTCCAAAGTTATAGAGCTAGTAGGTGGCATAGTTGAGAATCTTACTCAAGTGGTCTGATCCCTAGACCAGAGAACTATCAATCACATGAATATATAAATTTTAAAATAAAATTTGCACTTAATTATTAATGTCTTTTAAAAAATCACCACTAGAACTTATAGTAGTTTCTCTGTTATAAATGTGGGCAAAAGAAACCTCCTTCAATGGCCTACCTTTCCAAGAATGTTATCCACATAACTGTCTTGAAGGAACTGTTGGGTTAAGTAAAATGTAATCTGTCATAGCTATTTTCCAACCAAATGACAATAAAAATGCTTACCATATACTGTAAATATAAAAAATAAAATTACCTTTTCAGTTCAAATTAATTTTTCTTAAAATAACCATCTTTAATCAATGAACCAAAAAAGAAAATACCAACTTGTTCATTGATATTTTCAGTATTTTCCCTTATAGATAAAATAAGTGGACACTGGTCAGATTGAGCCTAGCTATTTCAGAAGAATAATTCTACTGACTTACATTACTGAACAGAGGGACCCGAATATCCCCAGCTTTAGTCACCATACCTAGGCCATATACACCTTAGAATTAGGTGTTCTTAACTACTTACGTCGATATTCGGCTCCAAGTCTCAACATTAGTCGCATGGGAAACACTTTAGCCCAAGGAGTTTCCCATTTCTGGATGAGAATCCCAAACAAATAAGGTGGGGTTGGGAGTACTAGGTCTTGCAGTGACTGGTAGGTCGATGTTACATACAAGAATCCACCATGTTCTTTACTGCCGAGGAAACTCTGACTAAAGAAGGAATGTCCCAAGTTGCTCACAACATTCCCTGAAATGAAAAAGTGCATAATTTTTTAACCAACAAAACACCAATCATTTTTAATACTACTACCCAAAACTAGACTGGCACTACCAAATGCTAATTCCCAATCTTTCACTATGAAAGATCCATCTTTAGAAAGTTATTTTTTTAAGGAAGAGAATTTATTAGGTGGAAGTTTGTTTTCCAGTGTTATTAGGGCTTGGTAAGCTTGAAATAATTTGCACCATCACAGTGTAGAGGATAATGTAGTTAACACTGAGAAATACTGATGTCCTCCTGAAATTGTACTGCTTTACCAATATGACCTATGTTAGTGGTCTCAGAATAAGAATTATTGGCTCAAAGGTCTAAAAACAGTTTGAGTTAGCTACCTGCTTTTACAAACCATATACTGACTGAGTAAACAAAGTCAACTCAAGAGCAAAACTAAGACAATAAGTAGAGTTATAAGACATGAAGGGAAAAAGAGGATTTATAGAAAACATAGTACCACAGATAGGATTTACTTTATTTTGGTGTTAAGAAAAATATGAACTATAGACCTAAAATTTAGGGCTTATTTAAATCCATATGCAAGTTGATATGGTGGCACACGCTAGTAATCCCAGCACTCAGAGGGTTGAGTGGGGAGGAATGGGAATTGGAGCCAGCTTGAGTAGCATAGCAAGACCCTGTCTCACAAACAAAGCAATAAATACACATTAGACATTTTTTTTCCTGTACCACAAAAGGGAAAAAAGGAAAGTGTAGGAGAGAAGGATTAAATTCAGCAGGAAGCCCAACAAAGGGTTTAAAGCAGCTTCACTGTGTCATCACACATATCCTTATATCACTGTGCTACATAAATGTGCTCTCAATCTCCAAGGATTAAATCTAGGATGCCCTAAGAATAGCAGGAGGAAGACACATGTCTCCAAATGTAGAACTACAATGACTCAAAGAGAACAACAGGTAACATTCAAATGTAAAATAACTAATATAAAGTTGATAAATACATATTCTATGTTTGTAATTTTTTTTGTTCCAAAGTTAAATCTAGAAGTTGGAAAATCAGTAACAATCTATACCCTATTTTGTTCATATAAAAATAAATCAATTTGAATGAACACTTTCTTGAAAAGTTTTTTTTTCCTAGACATTTTTATTAGTACTTATTTGCTGTACATAGTGATGATAGTCATCATGGGGAGTTGTCACACATATTTAACACATCTTTTTTTTTCTTTTGAGATAGGTTCTCGCTTTTGTAGTTCAGGCTGTCCCTGGGCTCAGCCTTGAACTCACAGCAATCCTCCTGCCTCTGCCTCCCAAATGCTGGGATTACAGGTGTGAGCCACCACGCCTGGCACTGTGGTATGTGGTTCTGATTGCTGGTGGGTGTAAGTCACCACGCTTGGCATTGTTGTATGTGGTTACTGGGGATTAAACATGGGCCCTTGCACTTGCAAGGAAGGTGCCAGAACCACCGAGTGAGCTAAATCCCTGACCCACGTCTTATTTAATGCTCCTTACTCCCCCTTTTCCTCCTCGCTGCCCCTCCATCTCTAGATACCCTTTCTATTTGCAAATGATCTATCTTCCTCTTTCCTATCATCTATGTTTCTTTTTTTTTAAGGTTTTTTGAGACAGGGTCTCGCTTTGCGGTTCAGGTTGACCGTGAGCTCAGCCTCCAACTCACATCACAGCAATCCTCCTGCCTCTGCCTCCCGAGTGCTGGGATTACAGGCGTGAGCCACCACGCCCGGCACTGTGGGATGAGTACTGGTTGCTGCTGGGGTGAGTCTCCACACCCAGTATTGTTATGTGGTTACCAGGGATCAAACCCGGGTCCTTGAGCTTGCAAGACAGGCGCTGGAACCACTGAGCTATATCCCCGGCCCCTTATCTATATTTCTTGAAGGGAGAAATACTAAACTGGAAGTTGGGCATGATAAAATCCCCCTGTAACTCTATTTATTTGGGAAGCTGAGGCAGAAGGATTGAGAAATGTGATGCCAGCCTATAAAAATTAGTGATACCGTGGGCCGGGGAGTTAGCTCAATGGTTCCAGTGCCTGTCTTGCAAGCGCAAAGGCCCAGGTTCAATTTCCCAACAACCACATACAATACTGGACGTGGAGACTCACGCCCAGCAGCAATCAGTACCACATACCACAGTGGCTCACGCCTGTAATCCTAGCCCTCTGGAGGCAGAGGCAGGAGGATTGCTGTGATGTGAGTTTGAGGCTGAGCTCAGGGCCAGCCTGAACTACAAAGCGAGATCCTGTCTCAAAAGAAAAAAAAATTAGTGATACCTTGTCCCCAAATAAAAGAGCTCATAATGCAGTTCAGTGATAGTCCACTTGCCTACCATGCTTGAAGTCATAGGTTCAATCCTCAGTATTAGAGGGGAAGAGGGAGTGAAGAAAAAGAAGGGGGGTGGGCGGGGGAAAACAAAGGAAATAATATTTAGAAGAGTAACAATTTTTAAAGGAAAATTATTCTTAGATCAAAAGTACATTCTAAGTACTCAGTAGTAAAAATGAACAAATACTTTGACATACAAACTAATGAAACAGACCCCAAAATATAAGATCAAAAGATAATATTCAAAATAATAAATGTAAGTGGCAAAATGTAATATTCAAAAATGGTTTCAATCAAGGCACAGTGCACCTGCCTGGAGTCCCAGCTAGCCAGGAGCCTGGGGCAGGAGGATTACAAGTTTGAGCCTCGTCCAGGTCACTTAGCAAGACTCCATCTCAAAATAAAAAATAAAAAGGGCTGGGAATGTAGTTCAATGGAAGAATGATGTGGGTTCAAATTCCATGTAGTAAAAAATAAAGTTTCAAAGTACTTCTATTGTACTAATTATACCTTTTTAACACAGTTACCTATTTTTAAAAATGTTAAGTCTTGCTATATTCACTGTACAAAATTAACCCAAATTGGACCAGCAATGTAGAAGATTTCTAGAAAACAATACAGAAAATTATAGATCATAAAAGACTGATCAATTCAGCAAAATTTAGAATTCCATTCTTGAGAGACATTTTAAGAAAATTAAAAGAGCCATAGTCTGGAACAAAATATTTGCAAACTATATTATCTGATCACCATGGCCAGCACTGTTGTATAAGGTTACCAGGGATTGAACCTGGGCCCTTCCACTTGCAAGGCAGACACTGGAACCACTGGGCTCAATCCCCAGCCTCCTAAATATTTTAAAAGGTAAATTTTACTTTATAAAATTATACATCAATAAACCTGAATAAAAAGCTGAGGACTTTAGTACACAGTCTTGCAGAAAATCAAGGATAAAGAGAAAATCCTAAAACTTACACCCCAAAAAAGATATGTATCTACTAACTTTTAAAAAATGGGAGCTGAGGATGCCGGTCAGTGGTATAGTGCATGCTTAGCAGTACAAAACATCTAAAACAAAGGCAAATAGGCTGCAACAGATGCTGAAAGATGATACGGTAATATAAAAGTAATATTTGCTAAAGTAAGGTAAAAGAAAGACATGAATAGGTGACAGAAAGGAGGGAAACAAGGAAGGGAAGGACTGTTTTAATCTAAAATTTTATAATCAGTTAACTTATAATCAATAGCCAAACTTTTCTGAAAATTCAGGGGCAGGAGATAAGAATTTAGTAGTACAACACTTGCCTAGTAAGCATAAAGTTTGCTTGTTCAATCCTCAGCACCACAGAAAAAAATAATTCAGACACAGGAGGTCAAAAAGAATTTACTGGCCACAGACGTATGAGAATAAAAATGGAGAAACAGGTCCAAATGGAAACATAGGATACTGAAAACATCAAGTATAGAAATAAGAGGATAGGAAATATAATTGATGATTTGATCAAATTCATTGATGGTGATTTTATATTGATACGGAGGGGAAAACAAAGTGAATAAAAATTTTTACAAGGGTAAAGTATAGATAAAAAGACTGGCAAAGGTATTACACAGATCAAGTAAATGGGCCGGGGATTTAGCACAGTGGTTCTGGCAACTGCCTTGCAAGTGCAAGGTCCAGGGTTCGATTCCTGGTAAGCACATACCACAGTGTTGAGCATGGTCTGTAATCCCAGCACTTGGGGAGGCAGAGGCAGGAGGACTACTGAGTTTGAGGCTGAGTTCAGGACCAGCTTGAGCTACAAACTGAGACCCTGTCTCAAAAACACTTAAAAAAAATTATATATATATGAAACATAGTAAGGGGGAAAAAATGGAAATACTGTATAGTAGGCAAAAAATTCCACCAAAAGTCTCCAAGATTTAATAACCCAAATTCAGTAATGAAGAAGGATACAAAGTTAACATTTAAAAAATCAGCAGCATTTCTGTATACAACAAATTCACTGAGAATTAGAGAAACAGAACTTTCACAGTAGCAGTAAAAAAAAAAAAAAAGTACTTAGTGATTAATCTAAAGAAGGAAGTAAAAGACCCTTACATTGAGAACTATAGTACTCTGAAAAAGGAGGCAAAGAGGGTATCAGAAAAGGGAAAGATATCACCTGTTCTTGCATAAGCAGGTGATAACGGCCCTATTTCCAAAACTCATACAGAATTAATGCAATTCCAATCTAAAGGCCAATAACACACCTCACAGAACTAGAGAAAAAAGTCCTAAAATTCATGTGGAATCAGAAGAGACCTAGAATACCAAAGGTAATTCTGGCAACAAATGCAGAGTTCTGATCTGAAAATTATACTACAAAGTTTCCATGGTAAAAAATAACAACAATAACACAGAAGGGTTGAAAGGAGGGGAGAGGGATTCGACTGATGCATATGGAAACCTTTTAAAGATATGTAACTAGAAACTCAGAAAAACAACAAAAGAAATCTAATCCAACTAAAATTGGGCTAGAGATCTCAATAAACATTTCTCAAAAGACAGCCAATAAATACATAAAATATCTTATAGAACTAATAAACAGGGAAATGCAAATGAAAACCACAGTGAGATGGCCTTATATGAGAATGGCTATCACAACAAAAAAGTAACAAATGCTAGCAAAGATGTAAAGAAGGGAGTTCATAGACTCTTGGTGAGAATGGAAATGTGTACAGCCATCTGGACAGCAGAACAGTGAGTCCTTAAAAAATTAAAACACGAAAAAACATCATCCAGCAATTCTACTACTGTGCACATCCAAAGTACAGAAAACTGTATCAAAGAGATACCTGCACTGCCGTATTTCTTGCAGCACTAATCACAACAGCCAAGGTGTGAAATGAACCAAAGTGTCCACCAAAGCCTAAATGGTAGAAATGCAGTTTATACACACAACGAGATATTATTCAGCCAGGTAAATAAAATCTCACTTGCAGCAACCTGGCTAAACTAAAGATCCTTAATGAAACAAACCAACAAAGTCGCATAGTCTTCTTTAGGGAAACTTCTACAGATCTTCAAGAGGAGTCCAGGAATCACTGGAGGCCATGAGGCAAACGGGAGG
>PVIR01013523.1:0-42175 GCA_004026965.1 Petromus typicus
ATGATTGTTATAATTAATAATAATATACTGCATTCTTGAAAATGAATAGACTTTTGGTGTTCAAACCTAAAAATAAGTCATGAGGTGTTGTTTAGATTTCTCTTCCTTTGACTCTTGTCCTTTGGATTTGATCCATATATTAAAACATCATGTTGTACACCATAATTACATACAATTTTTATTAGTCTATTAAAATACATAATAAATAAATATAAAATGAAAACTTAAGAAAGACTAAAAAGGTAATGATTATACTGGCAGGTTTGCTTTGTGTACTATCATCAAACTGAATACTTATGATTAATATATATACTTATTTATCTATAATTGTGTGTGAGTGCTCTATTCTTATCCTAAGTTTACTTAAAAATATACAATGTAGTATATGGATCTTGATTTACTAGAAAGGATTTTCTATTTGTGTTCAGAAATTTTATGTGGTATTATTTTAGAGTAATAATGCTGTGGTAGTAGGATTTTAAAAATAGTTATATTTTAGAAATTAAGGGGTTCAGGAAATGTAGGGGTAATGGGGAAATAAGAATGAAGACATATCACGTACAGGTACAAATTTCCTATTACGATTGTGATCACTATGTACATGTAAAATGTACCAATGAACTTGATCAGTTTCAAAAACAACAGCAAGGGAAGTACTTAATGGATGCGATGGAGTGATGTCTGTATTGGCTTTAGAATAATACAGTGGGATGCAATGAATAACTCGACAGAGTAAGCCAAGCTGGTCCTGCTTTGATATTGGTTATGACTAGATGATAGCTACGCTGGGATTTATTTTACTACTTCTCTACTTTTATATGTATTTGAAATCTTTTGTAATACAACTAAAATGTTCACACATACATACAGACATATAAAGTTAAGCTGCATTTCACTCTTTCTCACATGAGGGATTTTTCACCCTTGGTGTTCTTAACTCAATTGGCGGAGACAAGAACTCTGTTGTAAATTTTTCCTTACTCTGTTTAGACACAGGATGGCACTCTTTGAATACGTAATTAGCCAAAGTCCACCTCTGACTGAATAAATTCCTTGACAAGGTGGGTACTTCTAGGGCAGTGTATCTTGATTAAGAGTAAAAATTTTTCAAGAGGCTGATAAAATGATATGGCTGACACCGCATCTCTGTTTTTCTGTGCTCTCTGCAGAAATTAAGATTCTTGTCTATTTAAATGATGATTTTATGCAAAAGTAGCTTTTTTGCCCACTCTTATTTTTGGTGTTTCCAGGGATTGCTGTCAGAGTTAGATGTGTCATGTATTTCACACACACACAAACACACGAATCATCTTTATTTAATTCTCTTAATGCCAACCACAGAAAATATTACTGCGTCTTAAATGGCATTTAGCCAGATCACACCGATCAGGGTCAAGATGAGGACTATTCATTCTGTGGACAGATGCTTTCCCCTTTCAATCCTCGAAGAAACATTGAAATAACTATTTTTGGAGTTCTAGGTCTGATTCATGCCTTTTTTTTTTTTTTTGCCAACTATTCATGGATTCACCAGAAGAATTACACCTACTACCTCCGGCGTAGGAAGGGGAAAAAAAATTAAATTGGGCAATAATGTTACCAGAAGCTAGAAATTTAAGAGCTGGTATTTAGAAAGTTCCTACTCCCTGTCCCCTTCCCTCTGGTCCAATTCTCCATTTTGGTTCTGTCCATCGGAAATTGACTTGGCGTTAACTAAGGACTGGAATTTCAAAGCGTCAATTTCCCCTTCCCCCCAACCTCGGAAACTCTTAAACAGCTCTCTGACCTACACTCTAAGGCAGAGATGGATAAATGATGCAGCAGATTACACCGCTGAAAGGCAACATTTGTCCGGAGCTATTTTCACATTTTTCCTGTTTCCGATTTGTGTGCCAGACTTTGTTTGCTTGCTTAGGACATGGAAAACATATTGGGCATTTTCTTCACGGTTTATTGCCAGTGGCTTTCTCCCAGCAAATGAAAGTGAAAGTGCTACAGTGCAGTGGTATTTTATCCGTAAAGGCTGGACGGGCAGCTGGTGTGTTCGAGGGTAGATGGGGGAGGGTGAGATCGGAAAGGTTGAAGAACCAGTTTTGAGGTTTTGTTTGTTTATCTTGAGATCATAGCAGGGTTCCTGTTTTTGCCCCCTACCTTTCTTACGGACTGTGTATGTGGATCTGCTTGAGGATTTATTTTCTTTTGGGCAGGCAGTGAAGTTTCATTCAATGGACTAACTTAAAAATTACACTTGTAGCTTTCTCCGGTTGCATTTCAAAACACCATCCAGTCTCGTTCTCATCTGGAAATAATGCAAACTTATCCGTCCCCCTTCAAGCCCCACATAACCTGAAGTTGATAATCGGATGGAAAACGTGCAAGTCTTAGTTTACGTTCCTTTTTTTTTTTTTTTTTGATGGTAACCTTACTTGTTGAAGTCTTTATAAGACACAGAGACGTTTTGTACAAATGTAGCTACCAAGTCTTGAAATGTGCCTGCTCCACCGATCTAAAGTTTGCTGTCCGTTTATCCAGAAGCAGTGTTCATATGCAACTTTTATTTACTGTATGAATTTCAGAAATACACAAAGGATGGGACTGGAGATATTTAACAATGACATTAGTCCATCCCAAATGCTTATCCTCTCCCATCGCCTTTCCTATTTTTCGAGAAACACTAGTAACAATCCAGGCTAGAATTTCTAAAAGAGGTTAGGGCGGGAGGAGGAGGAAGCAAAGAGGCGGAGTGGTTTAGGGGAGAGAGGTTAGAGGGGCCAGAATTTCTCTCATTCACAGGGTGGAAAAGTTGACATTGTCTAAGCCCTTCTGAATGGCTGGTAGTTGGTTACCCCGATTGTACCTCTACCTCCCCTCCCCCTCCACGTGACGACCCAGGACACATGCGCACCCGACGCAGCCCAGGCACATCTGCAGACTGACGTCAGTGTGCTCTGCCTCTGAGGAAAAGCTGCCAAATTTTCTTCTGCAATTCAAGTTGGCTGGGGGCCGGCAGTGAGATCTAGGGCTACTTCAACAAAACTTTGCTGCCCTTCCTGCTCCTCTTGTCTTCTTTTCTCCTGATACCTTTTGATGCTCTGCACATGTTATTTGCATAGCAAAGGCACTAAGCTGTCCAGGAAGAGAGGGCACCACTTCCACCCCCAATAAGTCTTTCCCCCTTCCTTTCTTTCTTTTTTCTTTCCTTTTTTTGGGGTGGGGGAGAGAAAGGGTGTTTGCAAAGGCACATCTCAGGTTGGTAGCCTGGGTGTATTGAAGGCATTTTCTTTTTCTTTTTCTTTTTTCTTTTCTTCTTCTTCTTTTTTTTTTTTTTTTTTTTGCCAAATCAGAAAGTCCGTTTTCTAAAGCCCGGGTTAGCCAGACTATAGGGTTTTATTCTGGCTGAAGAATAACTGGCTGGTGTGGTGTGGCTTAGCAAAGGGGGGCAAATAATAACAATAACAATAATAATAATAATAAGTTAGAGAAGAGAAGGGAGTACGTGAGCCGTCCAGTGCAGTCTCTATTGTTTGAAACTTACTTTTTATCAGAATTTGAAGATGAAAACGGTAAGGAAGACTTCACAATATTCAATGAAACCTTTTTTTTTTTTTTTTTGAAAAACTTGTGCTTTGCTTGTCTTCTGAATAACGCTTAGAAAACTCTCTCTCTCTGTCTCTCTGTCTCTCTCTGTCTCTCTCTCTCTCTCTGTATGTGTGTGTTTTATGGCAAGGAGTGAGCTTGACTGAACTCATTTTACAGATAGAAATCTTTTAACTCTAACTAGTTGGGGTTTGTAAAACTCTGGGACTTGCAAGTATTTTAAGATACAAATATGTTTAATTATATGTTGTATAAATTTTATGAGGTAGACTTGATTATGATGATAATAGAGTTTTAATTAATCTCCATATAGTAGTGGGGAAAGTTAATAATGATACATGTGTTTTAAATAGATTTCCAGGTTGCTTGAAGAGAAGTCTCCTGCGTTTTATAGTTTCATGTCAGTGTCTTAAGTATTCAGACAAGTGCATATTTTATGCTGGGCTCAGAGGATAGCAATAATGTGCTAGCTGTAGCTCTGATGTTAGGATATGTTAAGCTCTTAATAGGCTAATCAAAGAGATGGAAACGTGTGTTTTTGATTTACTTTTGGCCACTTGGGACGTGCTAGACTCATAACCCTCCGGAGCCTTGTTTATCAGGGTATGTCTGTATATATGTGTCTGGGAACAAAGTTCAGGGATTGGGGAGGAAAAGCAAGAGTGCTGGAAGGAGTATTGGAAATACTGATAATGTGTGTTACAATTGCTGTTGTTGATAATTTCTTCCCTTGTACTAGAGCAAGAGTTAGAAAGCACACTGAGAGGGAACAAGAGAGTGAGTTTCTTACTCTTGTTTTTATTTGAGCTGCCGGTGCAACGCGTTTGGGCCAAATGCCAACTGTCTGGGTCACACGCGTTTTATCCAAATAGATTTAGCGCTGCTGTCTGGAAATGGGCTGCTGAATGTTAACTTTAGGATCAACTCAACCAGGGCAGCTCAGACTGTTACCCTCTGTCTGGATGAAGTAGGAGAGGGTGGGGTGAGGGTGTGCAGAGCAGGGGGAGGGAAAGGGAAACTGAATCATTGCCTGGAACTTTAAAAAAGGCACTGAAAGTAATTTTCAACATATTCTTTTATGTTCAGATTTTTCACTAATTTCTTTCTTTTACTTTTTACTTATTTTAGCTTATGTTGATTAAGACTGAAGGTTTTAGATGTGGAAATGGCAGTCCTCACAACCCATGAAAGCAAAAGAAATGTAACTTACAACTCTTGTAAAGGAAATTAAGAAAATTAATTTTGGAGATAATTGTTTTTCTATGTTCCACCAGAGTGGTAGCAACAATTCGGTTTATATTACTTTAGTACTTAAATGTTATCATTGGTGTTTTGAATTTTTGGATAATGGCATATAGAAACAAATAAGTTAATATCAAACAAATCAAATTCATTCATTTGTCACAATGACAGTACATGAAGCATGTGTAGTTGTATTAATATTTTTGTCATTCCCAAGAGGAAAATCTTCTAACCTCAGGATCTAAAATACTGTAAATAGTTCTCTTGGCTTGGTCTAATCCCTGTAAGATTAATTCCTACTGTTGTCTATTCTTACCACTTCCTTTTCATTTCCTTAGCAACCGCTAGGTAACTACTGGTGGCCTCTAAGCCAAATCTTGCTCTATTTGTGATGTTGGTGACAGAGTAAAGAATTAACACATTAAGGAGAGTTAATAGCATATTTGAAATGAGTGGGTGAGAAAGGGAAAATGTGGATAGCTCTTCTGTCAAAGAGCAAGGTTGATCATCAACATTTTAAGCTTATTTGAAGAGAAAGTAAGGTTTTCTGTTTTGCACAAAAAAAGAGTAATGAAAATGACATACATTTACCTCACTATTTGGGAGAAATGTTTGTAACTAGATGGAGTTTAGGATTTGATATTGGTGAATTTTGGTTTGTATTTTTGTTTTAGGCTCATGTGTCCTTGTTAATAGATAAGTTTTGAGTGATTTACATGTTTAATCTTTCCTTACAGACTAAACTCATGATGTTTATGAATGATCTGAAAACTTTTATTCTTAGGACCTACTAATGTTCTTACCATACTGAAGGTGGTAACTCATTGTTGAAGAATAAATGGAGAGAGAAATAAGTTAATTTTCATGTGTAAAAATTAAACATCTGAATGATGCATAGTATTGTTACTTCTTCTGTGGGGACCAGATGAGCTTTAAAATAAATGACCAGAGTTCATATAGATCAAAGAAGTTCAGAAGGATGTTACACATGTTCTGCAACTCCATAACAAGAGTTCATGAGGAGAAATTATTACCTTGGTTACTCCCAATGAATGAAAAGTAAAGATGTTAGAGGAAAAAAAATCAAGTTAATACCCTTTACCCAGGAAATTACTGAGGGGATCAGTACAGTGCAAAGGTCTGATTTTATTTCTACTTAGCTAGTATACCTAGTGGAAACAGGTAAGTGATTTTTTTAACTTTACTGGTTTTAGTTTTTGTATTATGAAAAAAGACATGTGAAATTAAAGTGAAATGAAAAATTTAATTTTGTTTTCAAAATTAAAATAGTTATCATTACAATCAATGCAAGATCTAAATTCTTTAGTATTTGGTTTAAAAATTAATATAACCTAGTTGCTTGGCCCTATCATATCCAACTATCTAATTCACATTTTTTATCTTTATTGGTACATTAAATATACACATCATGATTGCACTCCATAATGGGGATTTGTACCAGTATAAGACACAACTTAATTCACATTTTTTTGAGGGAAGGGGGAACTAGAAATTGTTTGAAGGAAGGCTTTCAAAAAATAATATTATATAATAAGAGGAGAAGGCTAACATTTATGTAGCCATAAAAGGAAAATATACACAATTCAGGTGTAATTAACTTATTTTCTCAATAAGTCTTTGTAAGATAGGTATCAGAATCATGATTTTTAAATGAAAAAACAAATTTGTGAGGGTTAATGCTGAAATCCAGTGCTCAAAGCCTTTGTGCTTTATACAACCTAATACTTAAAGGGTTAATGCATTATAATTTCTGGACAATTGTCTAATATTTTACTATTTATCTTAAATATTTTTTAAAATTTTTTGTTTTAGTTTTTTGAGACAGGATTTCACTATGTAGCCCAGGCTGGCCTTGAACTTCAGGCAATCCTCCTGCCTCTGCCTCCTGAGTGCTGGGATTACAAATGTGAGCTACTATGCCCAGCTTTTACTGTTCATTTTAACATTGGAGCTATGTATTTGTTTAGTGTCTAGATTAACCTCCTCAGCATGTGTCAGAAAGTAGGTTAATCTGTTCACTTACTGTGCAGATGACTATGTATGTTTAAATATGGTAGTTGTGATTTCAGTGAGCTCTATACTTCTAAGCACTGATATATGGTGTTAAGTTCTCTGAGTATCAGAGAGCTGGAAGAAAGGGAAGAGTGAGGGAGATAGAGAGGAAGGAGAAAAAGCACCACAGGGCCAGGGATTTAGCTCAGTGGTTCTGGCCCCTATCTTGGAAGTGCAAGGACCCGGGTTCGATCCCCGGGAGCCACATACCATACTGGGTGTGGAGACTCATGCCCAGCAGCAACTAGTACCACATACCACAGTGCCGGGCATGGTGGCTCACGCCTGTAATTCCAGCACTTAGGAGGCAGAGGCAGGAGGACTGGTGTGATGTGAGTTTGAGGCTGAGCTCAGGGCCAGCCTGAACTACAAAACAAGACCCTGTCTCAAAAAAAAAAAAAAAAAAAAATGGCACCACAAACTTATTGAGTAAGTGGGGCTTATTGGATATTGTAGCTAGTGATGGAACCAGTACTTGAACACTGTTTAATTTCTGAGCTTCTGTTCTTTCTACTATTCACCAGTGCCCTTTTGACTACAAATTGTTAAATCATGCTAGTCTGCTTCTGGTTAAAGACTAAACATACTATCTTTTTCTCCTAATATGATTAGCTAGATAACTTGAGTGTTTACAAGATAGTTTTTTGTTTTTGTTTTGTTTTGTTGTGGTACTAAGAATCGAACTCCAGACCTTGCTTGTGAGGCAGTCATTGGAACCACTGAGCTAAATCCCTGGCCAGAGGATAGTGTTAGTAAAGGGTAACAGTGAGAGTTACAAAGAATAAGATATTGGAAGTGAAAAAGTAGTCATTTCTGAAATCCAGCCATTTATATGACAATTTTGTTATTTGTTTCATTGTCTAAGAAAATAGGAGAAAAACATGAATGATTCAGGACAAATATATCACCACAACTAGATAATGAACTAGTTTATATTAATTATATATTCCCCTTTAAAGGAAGATTTCAATATAAAGTATATGAGGATTCATTTTTTTTGAGACAGGGTCTTGCTTTGTGGTTCAGGCTGGCCCTGAGCTCAGCCTCAATCTCACATCACACCAATCCTCCTGCCTCTGCCTCCCAAGTGCTGGGATTACAGGTGTGAGCCACCATGCCTGGCACTGTGATATGTAGTACTGGTTGCTGCTGGGCGTGAGTCTCCATGCCCAGTATTGTATGTGGTTAACCAGGGATCGAACCTGGGCCCTTGCGCTTGCAAGACAGGCGCCGGAACCACTGAGCTAACTCCCTGGCCAGAGGATCCATTTAAAGTTAGACATTATTCAAACCATTCTAGTAATTAAAAAAAAATTAAACATTAGAAATGAATATTGTTCAACAATGATATTTTAATATCTTATGGTTAGGTTTGGCATGTACAGAATGTATGTAATGTACCAAAAAAAAACTTGATTATTTTATTACTGTTATTGGGTAATAGAGTGACTTACTCTCTTTATAGATTTTTACCTGAGAAGTGAGACATAGTGTTTGCTTCCTTTTCTAAATCCTTCTAAAAGTAGTCTTGAAGTGAAACAACTGCGGTAAATAAAGTTGCTAAAACTATTCCTATTAAGTGTCAATACTATTTATGACTAGCTTATATAACATTAGTTGTATTTAACTACTACTGAATGTTTAAGTCATAGTACCTCAAACTGGAGGTGTGATGTTATACAGAAAACTTAGACGTTAGAGTCAGATAAGCTCTGTGGGTAAATCTGAACAATCCTGTTGGCACTCTTCATCTATGCTATAAACTGGTGATTGTGTTAGTTATCGATTGCTCTACATAACACCACAAACTAAAGGACTTAATGTAACACGTATTCATTATTTCACAGTTCCCATGTGTCTCAAATTCAGGCACAGCTTATCTATGTTCTCTGTCTCTGGGTCTTTGATGAAGTTATATGTCAAAGTGTTGGCAAGGACTAGTGTCTCTACAGCCGAGTGGATTGAAGAAAAATTTGCTTCTAAGCTCATAAGTTTCTTGCAGGCTACTGAACCGTGGGGCTAGTTCCTTGACAGTGGTGGATTGTGGCTGCTCTTGGTTCCTTCTTTGTGGGCCACCATTAGCAGTTTGCTTCCTCTAAGCCAACCAAAGAGAGTCTGCTAACAAAATGGAAGGCAGAATTTTTTGTAATCTAATTATAGAAGTGATATCTCTCAAGGTATTATTTTGTTTAGGATTAAAAAGTTATTTGTTTGTTTTAGGTTTTTGAGACAGAGTCTTGCTTTGTAATTCAGACTGGTCCTGAACTCAGCCTTGAACTCAGCAATCCTCCTATCTCTTCCTCGCAAGTGCTGAGATTACAGGCGTGAGCCACCACACCCGGCACTGTGATAATGTGGTTCTGATTGCTGGTGAGCAGGAGGCTCCAAGCTCAGCATTGTTGTATGTGGTTACTGGGGGTGAACCCGGGACTTTGTGCTTGCAAGGCAGGCACCAGAACTACTGAGCTAAATCCTAGGCTCTAGGACTAAATTTTTCAAGGGGTGGAGATTACAAAAGCATGTAGATATTAAGGGTAGTTTTTTTTTGTTTTGTTTTAGTCATTTATTTTTTTTTAATATTAAGAGTAGGATCATTGACACCATCAGTCTGTCCCGCCACAAGGGCCATACTATCTATATCACAAAATTGCTGTGAGTGAAGATTAAAAGAAATATTTTAAAATTATTTATTTTTGGAGCTACAGTGGCACAATTGGTTAGTGTGCAGTACTTATAAAAATTCTTTATTTTTATTGACCATTCTTAAATTACCAGTTATTACCTGTTTGTCTTCTGCACAAGAAACAGTTACTCTTTCTATTATTACTAACATAATTTCCCTTTTTTTTCTTGCCATCTAGATTTTCTCAAATGTATTTGTACTATTTGAAGTGACTACCTTCAGGAATTCGATTTGAGTAATATCATTCCTTTCGAAGAACTACCTCAAATGCTATAGTTTCACAAGTTTTTTTTTTTTTTGTTTGTTTGTTTTTTCCTTTGAAGTAGAAGTCCTCTTTCTCCTCTGGTTGCCTTTGTAACATCATTAAGGCATAGATTAGTCTGCTTGAATTTTTATCTTATTTAGATCTGAGCTATTCAAGGGGAAGGATTGTGTGTTATCTTTTCTTTAATCCTTTATATATTATGATATTGTTTTATCATCTTTTAAACATTGTTAGACAATATTTGCTGTTAAATGAGTTAATTTATGTAATATTTAGCAGTTTAATAACCCATAATGACAGATGTAAAGAGTTTTAAATGGTTGTGGTTGTTTTATATGTTGTAATAACCAATATTTCAGGCACCACAGGAAATGAAGCAATTACAAATAGTCTCTGAAATAGCTTAGGTGATTTTGTTTTACCTGCTATTCATTTATTTCTTCATTTACTCATCGATTTTTAACCAAAAAATATGTTGTAAATGTCTATTAAATGATAATCCCATATATTAAGAACTTGAGATGAAAATCATTCTAATATCTTTTGTGTACTTTCTTGTTTTAATAGTAATTTATCTTTGGCCAGGGAGTTAATTTAGTGGTTCTGGCGCCTGTCTTGCAAGCGCAAGGGCCCAGGTTCGATTCCCCGGTAACCACATACCATAGAGACTCACACCCAGCAGCAACCAGTACCACATACCACAGTGCCGGGCGTGGTGGCTCACGCCTGTAATCCCAGCACTCGGGAGGCAGAGGCAGGAGGATTGCTGTGATGTGAGTTGGAGGCTGAGCTCAGGGCCAGCCTGAACTACAAAGTGAGAACTTGTCTCAAAAAAAAAAAAAAAAAGTAATTTATTTTGTTAAAATAATTTGACATTTTCCCCCAGATTCACATACAGTACTTTAAAAATTAAATATTGAACAATAATACATTTATATACACAAAAGAAATTGTTAAACTGTATAAGTATGGTTTGCTTCTACCTCAAAGTGTAATACTTGGAGTTCTAAAATTTCTCTTTAGTTTTTGGTCTTTTTAAAATCTCTGTTTCTGTTAGAAGGAAAATTTGTTTTCCTTCTGATATGCTATGGAAAATCACACAGCTAAATATGCTAGTATACTAAATAAAAGTAAAAACATGGGTTCTGAGTGGGGGTTTTGGCTGAAAGTAAAGTTTATGAGATATAACTTCAGATCTGTTGTGATACAATACCTTAATGAAGTTTAAAATTTCTAGAGAGTTGAAATTACCTTATTTGAGTTGCCTTATAGAGCTAAATGTTACAGTAAATATGGTTCAACTTTTTAGAACTTTAGTTTTTACACCATTGTCATTTTCACAGATAACTGATAAATGCCTTTCTATGCAGATTGGCTTTGTCAGAAGTGATGGGTGCTTCGTAAAGAAGCACAGCAGTCTCTGTATGTGGATGGCCTTAAAAAGTACATTAAGAAATGTGCTGCATGAATAATGAATTTAGATTATGAAGCCAATTTATTTTTATTATTAAAAGGAACTTCTTAGTTCAGTGTATTATTCCATTATTTTCAGTTTCTTATTTTTTAATTTAAATTTTTATCAATAAATATTTGTAGTACATAGTTGCATTTGTTATGGGGAGTTGCTACACATACATGAACACATTTTAATTCTTTTTTCATCCCTTTTCCTTTCCTTTTCTCTTCATCTCTGTTCAAAATTTTTTCTTTATAAAAGACTTATGCTTCTTATTCACATTACTTCTTTTACTATTAAGTAGCTATAATATTATCCTGCTAGCCATGTATGTCTCTAATTATGTGTTTGCTCTTGTGAATATTTATTTAGACTACAAAGAACAATAGTAGTCTTATTTAACTATTTTGTTATTTTGTAGTTATATCCTTTGCCAACCATTTAGTAATAAATAGTAGATCTATCCATTCAGGATATTGTTCAGTTAACTTAAAATTTTTTTCTGGTTTGTTTTTCTAGGTTAAAAAATGGCCATATTTTAGTAACTAATCAAACCAATACTTTGCTTATGAAAAATTTTTTCATCATTTTTTTTTTCATTTTGAGTTGAGAAAATGAACCCTCCCATAGAAGAAAGTATGGAATGTTTGAAAAAAGTACCTTATGTTAAATAGTGGAACATATAATATCTAATGTACAAGAAATTTTAGAGAAACAAAACTGTTATGCTTCGATTTTGGTATAGTATTAACTCTCTAGCACATAGGTAGCCCTCCAAAAATCATCCAGTTTTCTAAATTATGGAAATTTTGTGGAAGACGTTGACCTGGATTTTGAGCCTCATCATGGCTTCATCAGAATTTCATAGTGACCACAGACTTTCGTACAGTTCTCAAGGTAGGATTTCTGCTTTTGAAACTTCACAAAAATGCTGTTAATAGATAAGAAAAGATTCTGAATGTTTAGTTTAGGTGAATACTTCTTTTGGGATATATTGTATTAGGAACTGAGGCCTATCGTGTCATTTTAAGTTCTGCTTTCATAACTAGTAAAAGCTGTAAGAGTTTGTTTAATGTCTAGAGGATTTTAGAGTTGACTGGTTTTTTTGGAACATGATAGACCCCAAGTTTCTTCTTCTGAATGCTAAATATTAATAGATCCATTCATTGCTAGGATTTGTGAACCATTTCAAAAAAGAATGCAAAGATTTATGCTGCAAAAGAAGAAGAAACCGTATAAGTTCTGATGCAGTGTATGGAATGGGCCTTTTAGTATGGGCTTTTTATAAAAAATACTTCTAAACTTAAGAATTCTGACCCAAGGATTAAAACCTAGGTAAAAGAGTGAGAGGTATAAACTCAGTTTTTCTAAGTATAAAACGTTAATTTTAACCTTTGAACTTGGATTTTATATGGTAGAAGGCTGTTAACAAAATCCTAGGATTAAATATCAGTTTGTTTTTCACGGACTAATCTATTGTTTAAAGAATTATTGGAGGCATACTTTTTAAGTTTTTTTTTTTTTTGGTAAATGCATGTTAACAATTTTTTGGTGCCAATGAGCCACATTTTCAAGACTGTTGTAGAGAGTGTCTATTTCTAGAAGTTCATGTGTAAAGAGTGGCTCTCGAAGTAGATCAACAAAACCATGGAATTGAATATGGACTCTTTATTTATAAAAAGTGAAATAAATGTTGTTTTTCAGTTTATTTCTATTCAGTTATGGTTCCCTGAAAGTGTATATTTCTGACTTATATCCACTGTGTAGACAGTAATGCAATGGATAGGCTATTGGGTTTCCTAAGTTTAAACCTAGATGAAGGAAGGTCCAGCCAAAGGATAATATTTAGTACATCTGTATGAAGAAAATGTTTAATAATTCTCCAAAGTTTTAGTATTGCATTAAATACTAAACAGTTTCATTGAGATATAATGCACACATTATACAATTAATCCATTTAAAGTATACAATTTGGGCCAGGGAGTTAGCTCAGTGGTTCCGGCACCTGTCTTGCAAGCGTAAGGACCCGGGTTCGATTCCCCGGTAACCACATAACAATACTGGGTGACCCACACCCAGCAGCAACCAGTACCACATACCACAGTGCCGGGCGTGGTGGCTCACGCCTGTAATCCCAGTACTCGGGAGGCAGAGGCAGGAGGATTGCTGTGATGTGAGTTTGAGGCTGAGCTGAGGGCCAGCCTGAACCACAAAGCGAGACCCTGTCTCAAAAAAAACCTAAAAAAAAAAAAAAAAAAAAGTATACAATTTGATGTTTCTTTGTATGTTCAGAGTTGTCATCACTACACATTTTAGAGCATTTTCATTAATCCAAAAAAGAAAATCTGTAGCCATTAGCAGCTCATCTCAAATTTGTTCCAAGACACTCTTTAGTCCTACCTCTAGGCAACCTATTTAGGAATTTCTAGAAATTTGCGTATTTTGGATATGTGGTATAAGTAGACTCACTTAATATGAAGTCTTTTGTGTTTGGTTCCTTTTAATTGGCCCAGTGTTTTTATAATGTTACAAACTGAACTTTGATTATAAGGCAGTTATTGTGAAGTTTCATTCATGTGTTACAGCATATATCAGTATAATTTTCCTTCTTATTTTAGAATGACTTTCCATTATGTGACCCCATACATTCTGTTAATTTTTTCATTATTTGATAGAAATTTGAGTTATTTCTTGTATGAATAATGCTGGTATGAACATTTACATACATTTTTAATGTAGATAGGTATTTTCATTTCTTGTAAGTATGAAATTTGGAGTAGAATTGCTGGATCATATGACACCTTCATGTCCCACGTTTTTTTTTTAGGTTTTTTGAGACAGGGTCTCGCTTTGTGGTTCAGGCTGGCCCTGAGCTCAGCCTCAAACTCACATCACAATCCTTCTGCCTCTGCCTCCCGAGTGCTGGGATTATAGGCGTGAGCCACCACGCCCGGCACTGTGGTATGTGGTACTGGTTGCTGCTGGGTGTGGGTCTCCACACCCAGTATTGTTATGTGGTTACCGGGGAATCGAACCCGGGCCCTTGCGCTTGCAAGACAGGTGCCGGAACCACTGAGCTAACTCCCCGGCCCCCCATGTCCCACGTTTTGAGGAGCTGCCAAACTGCTTTTGAAGCTGGCTGTCACTTTTCACAATAATTTTGATGATTTTAGCTTTTAAGATGATTTTTACATAGCTATGGAGATTTTATATAAATTTTTTTGGATAACTTTCCAAAATAGAGCTTACATGATCTAAACTCTTCTTTTACATATGTATACTTTTTATTGATTTTTAAAATTTCCACATAAAATTTTCACACTTCTTATAAAATTTTGGTTCTAAAATCTATGTTTTTAAATTGAATTTATAAAAGAAAACCAGTCCTTAATAAATAATTTAAAAAGTTTTGACAATTGGGATAATTGGTACTTAATTTCTAGATTTTAACCTTATACTTTTTCATTTTTAGTATAAAAGTTTTGGTTCGTATCTCACATTTAATGATGCATAGTTTGACATATTATATAGTTGTTTTATTGCTACTTCTCTGTTCTGTTAAAATTTCTTTTCTTCCATGTGCTTTTTTCTGGATTCTCTGCCTTGTGATTACAAAGAGGAATTCCTGACTTATCTTGAACACTACCAGCTAACTATTCCAATAAGGGTTGATCAAAATGGAGCTTTTCTCAGCTTTACTGTGAAAAATGATAAACACTCAAGGAGAAGACGGAGTATGGACCCTGTTGATCCACAGCAGACAATATCTAAGTTATTTTTTAAACTTTCGGCATATGGCAAGCACTTTCACCTGAACTTGACTCTCAATATGAATTTTGTGTCCAAACATTTTACAGTAGAATATTGGGGGAAAGATGGACCCCAGTGGAAGCATGATTTTTTAGACAACTGTCATTACACAGGATACTTGCAAGATCAACGTAGTACAACTAACGTGGCTTTAAGCAACTGTGTTGGGCTGGTAAGTAGATGTTATACTTAAATTTCTGATAAGAAAATAAAATTCACAATGTAAATGTCTTTCCTCAGATAAAAAATACATATTTGTGGCTTAAGTAGGAAGGTAATAGTCTAAAATTGTTACTTTTGTTGCTGTTGGCTTTGATTATCCTTTTAATGTTTGTATTTACTTTTCAAAGGTAGCTTTTAAAAGTAGGGGAAAAATGAATAAAACTTCAGGTTTTCTTTTAGATTTATTTTTTTCTTTATAGGATTTTTTAAAATGCATAAACAAATCCTAGTCATTGGTGAAAATTTTCCGTTTACATTTGTATATATTGGTATTTGATGACAGGAAATTATGACACCCATTGCTTCAGTTAGGTGGTTCTCTGTAGTATCTTCTTTGGTAGGTAATATAGTCTATACTACTTAAGTCCTATTATGATTACAAGTTCTTGAAGCAAATCTGTTTTTTCTCTTTCTAGCACTGAGTGTTGAATCTAGGGCCTTATACATGCTAGGGAAATGATCTAGCACTGAGATACTTCCCCAGATCTTTTCATTTGAATCAGGATCTTGCTAAATTGCCCATGCTGGCCTCAAACTTGAGACTCTTCTGTTTTAGTCTCATGGGTAGCTGGAATTACAGGCATGTACGACCAGTGTTGCCTGAAGCAAAATCTTTTATATGAAAGTCTATGAAAAGTTTTCTCAATATTTATATGAAGATTGATGATAATCCCACTTCACTTCTAATTTTAGTATATGTGCTGCCGAAGCGAGCACCCCATTTCACTTCTACAATGGACTGTAGGTTGGATAGGGGAATGGGAAAAAATGAGAATTAAGTCATGTCATGTATTGGTACAAATTCTCAACATTGAGTGTGATCATACTGTGTATATATGATTTACTAATAAAGATTCAAATTAATAGAAAAGTGGGTTCTAGAGTACAAGGTTTATGCTACAGCCTTCTTGTCTAGTGCTAAATAGACAGTTCAAAGTTACAGAGTAATGATGCAGATCAAAGCATACTTTCCTTTTTCCTCTATATTTACCCTGTTCGAGGTAATTTAGGTGTTCCAGTAAAGCTTCATTTGTGTAAAAGAGCACAAACATTGTTATGTCTAAGGCAGAAACTGTTTATCTTCCTTTCCATATCATGCATATTGTATATACTTATATTGAAGTATGTATATTCTTATGTATGCCTTATATTGAAACAATATAATTTGAATTGAGTTAAAATAAGTTTTCAGAATGAAGGGACTATTAACAACTATATGACAGAGAAGAATTTCAGAAGGGATATAAAACAATTTGTCAGTTTGTATAACTGTAAAGTAAAGTGAGCTAATAGGATTACTTAGATTTTAAGATTTTAATTAATTCCTGTGTGTATATAAAGTGACAGAATTTATTGTTTGTTTCTTTCCCCATCAACAATATTAGGGATTTATATATGAAAGATTCATTTAAAACATAAATACATTGTATTACTTCTCATATGTTGAAATGATACTTGTTAAATATCAGAAATTATCATAAGAAAATACTTTTCCTTTTTTATGTTTGGCGTTAATATTAATATGCTATAGGTAGTTGATGAAATAAGCAATTTAGTGATTCAGAAAAAACAAAATAAAACAAATTCCATTATGGGATTTGAGGAAAAAGGGGGTGATCAGTGATTTAAAAAAAATTACAACATGTAAATGGTAATAAGGACCTATTCAGATTGTGGCGCTGGGAGTGGAGAAGGTGGAATGAATATGAACCACATTTTGGTAAGAAAATTTAGAAGATTTGTATCCTATTAGTCTTTTATGCCATGGAATACAGCAAGAGAGATAATACATAGTAAGCATTTAATAATACTTTTAATAAAAGAAATGGAATTGGATGAGTTACGATGAAAAACAGAAAGTAATTGAAAATGGCTAGATGTCCCCTTTGGACAAACATATATTAATGCGACTAGATGAAAAGTATTATAAGATTATAAGAGTTCTAGATTATGGAAATGACAGAGAGAAGACCTTTGATATAGTAGATAAAGGAATATTAAAAAATAGTGATAACAGCTAGTAGCATTTGGAAATATAGCTCTGTAATTTAGAAGCAAACTCAATTCTAGGGACTACTAACTTGAGAGTCAACAGACGTGACTGAAATTGTGATAGATGTAATTTGAAGGGTCAAATCAGCTCACAAGTGTACCTCTTTTATAGCATGAAAGCACAATGTCATCAATCTGTTCTTAATCCTCACTTGCACATTCTTTCTCTTGTTTTCTTTCCTGTTTGCTAACACTTCTTTGTTTTATTTCTTATTCAAATTGCAAGGTCCATGTTAGTTAATTTTGTGTTATTTTTTGAGACGGAGTCTTTCTTTGTAGCCCAGGCTAGGCTTGAACTCATCCTGCCTCAGCCTCTCCAGTGCTGGGATTACAGGTGTGCATCACCATGCCCAGTTTATGTTAGTTAATTTTGATTACCTGGTTAAGGTAAGACTTGCCAGATTTGTCCACTAATGTTGCCATTTTCCCCTGGGCAATTAACAGGGAATTTGTGAGCAGATATTTTTAGACTGTGTAAATGCTTTGTTTGTATTATTCTTTTATCTATCAGTTTGTTGATAACATATTGTTTATGTCTAGAATTTAACTATAGGCATGAATGTCTAAGGTATGGTGAAAGACAAGACATTGAAAGGAGAAGTCAAGGAACTGGGAGAGGAGGGCAAGAGAGATTATCTACATTAGTAGTTCTTAATATGAGTCCAGGGATGAAATATAGGGAGATTATGAACTAGCATAAGTAAAACTTGTGTCTTTATGTTTTTTAGTACATGTTTACAGTACATAATGCTCACATTGATCATGCAGAATCTGTACATGTATATAACATCTTAATTCTTTTTTGTCCCCTTATTATATTTTCATCATTTTTTATTAGTATATATTTGCAATACCTAATAAGTGCATTTGTTGTGAAGAATTGGTACACATAAGTCACGTCTTGATCCCATTTCTTCCTGTTTCCCTCTCTTCTTTCTTGTCTCACTACACTCCCTTGCCATCTTCACAGTCTATCTCCATTTCCTATCATGCACCTTGAAACCATAATTCTAAGTGAAATAAGTCGGGCACAGGTGGAATATCACATAGTTTCTCTATAAATATAGATAATTTAAAAACAAAATAAAAACACTATTTTTATTAATTCTTAACTGAGCTTTAACATTTCTTTCAATTATAAAATATAGGTAATCAATACAGTAAGAGCAGTGCCCATGACTTTGTCCCTCAAGCACATTCATAACATGTTACAGTTTTTACATGTTTTTCAAATTGTCATTTTTTATTCATTACTATCATGAAATTATTTTAGTTGTTAGAGCCAATAAAAATGTAAATGCATTACAAAAAGTATATGTATGTATCTAGCTATTTAATTTTATTTATAATTTCATAGTTATTTTTCTGCATTTAAGATATTATTCTAAGAAGGGACCAATAGGAATCACACCTAGATACCCAGTGGGAATCAGGGCACAAGTGCACACATAAGAAGGGTTTTATTTTTTGGTACTAAGTATAGAACTCAGGACTTTGCACTTATGAGGCAGGCATTGCACCACTGAGCTAAATGCCTGGCCCTGTTACAAGTTTTAAGAGCTTTTGATGTAAGAAGATATTGAAATAAACAATTATTTGATTTATAGAGGTGAGTGACTGTCATCTAGCAGCTACAATATTTAAGAAAATAATAGAGAAAACTGGGGCCAGTAGATAAGTACAATTAGAAGAGGGATAAGGTTATGGTATGAAATTTTAAGCTGGTGTTTTGCTTGAGGAGCAAGAGAGAATTACTTGGATATGGCAATGAATTATAAAATCTCTACCTTTGGGCTGGGGATTTAGCTCAGTGGTTCTGGCGCCCGCCGTGCAAGCTCAAGAGCCCCAGTTTGATCCCTGGTAACCACATACAAAAATGCTAGGCATGGAGACTCAAGTCCACCAGCAATCAGTACCACATACCTCAGTGCTGGGCGTAGTGGCTCAGGCCTGTAATCTCAGCACTTGGGGTGGGGGACAGGAGCATGAGGATTGCTGAGTTTGAGGCTCAGTTCAGGGCCAGCCTGAACTACAAAGCGAGACCCTGTCTCAAAAACAAAACGAACAAACAAAAAACCCCACCACCTTCAAGTCTAATAGACATGTGCAAGAGCCACGATTCCAGAGATTTAGAAGGAAAAAGTATTATTTACAGATTCAGGTTTTTGGTAGAACAAGATGAAGTGGAGAGTCATAGATGAGGTTGAGAGTACAGGGAATGTTGATGATTGGTCTTGTGTATGAGAGGAGGGGTAGGCAGCGGGATCAGAAAACATGTTATCCATATCCATGTAAGGACTTGAGTCCAGGACATGAAACTTGGGCTTCTCATAGGAACTGATATGACTGGGAGTAGGGGCATTACAAGATTCATCCTGATAAGCCTGAGGTAAATAATGTGAAGCCGAGGGCTGCTGCTGAAAAAAGTCACGCACAAATTTCTGGGACTTCAACTTAGCTCAGTCTTCCATCATCTGGCCTCCTGCCCTTTTCTAATCCTGTAATTCTCTTTCCATATAGTTAATTACAGTAGCTCCTTGCAAGGTTGCTCCTATCTCATTCTCTTTGCATTTGCTGTTTTAACAGTCTGTTTGCTGTTTCCCACGACCTCTTTTTGACTTGCATCATGCTGGTTTCTGTTCAAAAAGCACCTTATTTGAGAGATTAATCCCAGCCATCCTAAATAAATTGTGTAGTTTCCTTATTTCTTCTTACATTGCATTTTTTCATTCTTAATATTTATTGCTACTTAACAGACCACTTATCTAATTAATTAATGACTTTTTCACTACTTTTATCAGAATGTAAGTATTATAATAGAGCTGAAGCTTTGTTTGGTGGACTGTTATGTTAGTATCACTTAGCATGGTATTGTTTCCATGGTAGGCATCCAAAACTTATTTGGTGAATGAATAAATAAAGCCAGAAACAGCCCGTAGAGGATAAGAGAATTATAGTGTAGTAGCTAAGAGTCCATGTTGCAAACACATTCAAGTCAATTTTGTAATTTAGTTTTGCTCTTTCTGAGTTTCTCATCTGTTGAGTGGAGCTGGTCACAGTACTTACTTCAAAGAACTATGAAGGTTAAGATAAGATGTTTATACAGAATAACACATAAAATTTCTGCATTGCCCTTTCAAAGTCTTTCCATAATTTGCACATTTTGTTTACTTACCATGCCTCGACTCCATTTTCCAGCCATAACCTTTGTTTCTTGTTCGGGACTTTTCAACTTCCTACAGGCAAAGACTAGGTTGACATTAGTGCCTTTTCTAGATAGTAACTATCCTAGACTTCATTTTCTACATTGGCCTTTCACAAAATTTTATTGAAACTTGCACTTTTTTTCTGTGAGAACTATACTCTATTTTCTAGTATGTTAAAGCAGTAATCTGCCTGGTAAAACGTTTCGTGTTCAGGTATTATGGTCCGTTAATGGCATGTGCTTACCCTTTTCGATATTTGCATGTAATATAAAAATGATTAACCACAACCTAAACAAGTGTAAAAATAATGAAGTGACTGAGGGATGCTTTGTTTTTAATTTTTGAACTCATTGTACAAAGGTTGTAGATAAGACCACTTTTGATTTTTTTCTTATCTTTCTTTCCAAGCAGGTAGTACTTAATAGATTTCTCTAAACAGAGTCTTAGAGGTTTAGAATTCAAAGGGTCCTTAGAGATTACATGGTCCAAAGGTTTTTCACTTTTTTTCTTTTTAAAGCAGCAAAACTCTTTTCTCATATTAAATGTTATGTGGAAATTTAATACACAGATTAATAAAAGCACAGCTGATTCTAAGCCCAGGAATCCAGGCCATTTAGATCTCCCTTTGTTGTCTGGGGCAATCTCCTGAGGGTACTTTCAGCAGGTCCTATGAGTTCCTAGAGTGCTGTTTTAGAACTGCTAATTTAGACGAACTCTTTCATTCTTCAAGTTGAGGACATATATTCAGAGCATTTGTGTTTTATCCAGTGTTACAAAATAAATTAGTTGGATTAAGAGCAATTCTCTCAGATACCTTCTTTAGGAAAGCACTATTATAAAATGAGGGGCAAGGATTCTTATTTATTTTTGGAAGCTCTTATTTTTAAGGCAAACAATTTTTACTATAAGATACCCTTGCTGTGGTTATAACTGATATAAGGGAAGACAAGAGATACCCTTTGCCTGAAGAAAGAAAATAGTCTACTTTGGAAGATATACTATCCGGTTGAAAGATTTGAAAAGGAGCAAAACTGTGGCATGAATTGAAAATAAATAATAATGATAAACTCACTTGGAACTGAGAGAAGAGTGAAGCTATTTCATTTGGGCAGAAGAAGCCTTTAAAGAGAGGGTAAATGAGCTTAGTAGGACTTGGCTAGATGTGTAGAGGTAGTGTGAAATAATCTTATGAATAACAGCAGAGTTTTGTTTGAATTTCAGTTCCTTTTCTTTCCTATATACAATATTGGGCACATTTTGGATCGCTGAGGCTGTTACTTCATCTGCAAAATGGGAATGCATATTAATTAAGGATATACTATTTAGTATAATGTAAACCTCAAAATGTCAGTTATGACAATAGAAATTAATTTCCCTCATATCAGTGTTTACATCAGATGACTTTCAAAGAGACAGATCACTCAGAGACCCATGTGCCATGCCTTTTGGCTTCTACCTCCTCTAGATCTTTCCATTTAGTTGGAAATAAAGAGAATGAAGAATTCCACTGGAGAGGTATTCAAAGGCTTGACCCAAAAGGGATGCACAGCCCATTTCTTATCAGCTGAAATTTGGTGAGAAAGCTATACTTAAATACAGAAGGGAGTAGTTAGGTTTTATACACAATTTGGGAAGGAAATAAACTTTGAAGTTTACATAGAGTTCTCTGCTATCTCTCAAAGTTGTGGGGAAAATTGGAAGAAATATGTACAGTATATGTAGTGCGTAGTATATAGAGGTATTTAAACATTCTTTTAAAAATTGATTTTAAGGCCAGGGATTTAGCTTAGTGGTTCTAGTGCCTCCCTTGCAAGTGCAAGGGCCCAAATTTGATCCCCGGTAAACACATACCACAATGACAGATGTGGTGTCTCATGTCCGTGAACAATCAGCACCACATACCACAGTGCTGGGCATAATCCCAACACTCAGGAGGCAGAGGCAGGAGGATTGGTATGAGTTGGAGGCTTGCCTGGGCTACACAGTGAGACCAACCTGAACTACAAAGCGAGACCCTGTCTCAAAAACGAAACCAAAACCAAAAAAAAAAAAAAAAAAAAAAGAAAGTTGTATGTATTACTGAGTACTGATAATAGACCAGCTTTTAAAATTATTGTTTATTTTAACTTTTTTGAAGGGGAGTTAATTTGTTTTTCACTCTTGGTAATAATGTTAGCTAATTAAAATGGTTCCTCTTGGTAAATTTTGTGTTTCTTTTTGTTTTAGCATGGTATTATTGCTACAGAAGATGAAGAATATTTTATTGAACCTTTAAATAATACTACAGAGGATTTTAAGCATTTTAGTTATGAAAATGGCCACCCTCATGTTATTTACAAAAAGTCTACTCTTCAACAACGACATCTTTATGATCACTCTCATTGTGGGGTTTCAGGTAAGTATGCAACTTTTGGAGAGCTTCTGGTTTTATATTGCTGTTTTCTGTTTCTTCTGGTAAGATTAGTAAGGTTAATAATAAACATAAATGGGACTTTGAAGGATTAGAATTATGTCTAGAGGCCCCTCACGAATCTGTCATATACCAATAATTTTAAGTCAGTTTAGAAGCTTTTTGAGAAGTCCTTAAAATATAACTATGTAACATTTGATGTATTGCTTTCTTAGAAGGGATTTAAAAAATCTTACTTTATCCACATAATTGTTACACGTTTCATTTCCAGGTGTTCCGTGCTACTCTGTATTGCTTTGTTAGCTGATATTTTCATATTTGTATGCAGTAGGAATCTAAACTTTTGAATGACACTTGAAGATTCACATTTCAGAAATTGACAGCTTGTACAATTGGATACTAGAATGTGAGACTGAGAGATAGAAGTGAGGTTCCTAGTGGTTGAGGGGAACAGCTGTGTGAAATTAAACTCAAGACTTAAAGGGGGCCAATATGAAGGGCTTACTATGTTAAAGAATTTCCTTATTCTAAGTGTGCTGGAGTCTCATTAAAAGGATTTAAGTAGAAGGAATGGCAGAATCAGACTCTGGCAGCCATATGAAGATTAAATTAGGGAAGAACAAGACTAGAAGAAGAAGTTAGAAGAATATTAATCTAAAGCTAAGCACAGTGAAGAGGAATACTACGATAAAATATACAACAGAATAGTGGAAGACCATGGGCTTTGATGTGATTTTGGAAAGACTTCCTAACCCTCTAGTGTTCACCTCAGGATATATTACCTAGTTAGATTATACCTAGTATAATAATTATTAAGATGACTATTTCTGGTACTTAGATTACATTTTAAGTTTTTTTTGACTGGTTCTGTGTAGTTATAATAACTTCAAACAGTATTAAAATATTTCTAAGAGAGATGTCAGCTTAATGTAAAAAAGAGTTCACCAGTAAAAAAAATTGAATAAAAAATGTAATGGGCTACCTTGTGAATTAATGAGTGAGTTATCCTTTTGTTTTCTCTCCATGTTTGTTATGGGGCCATTTTTCTTCTTTCTCAAATATTTAAGTGGTCTTTGGGGTACTTTGTGCAACAGCATCTTCTTATTCTGCATGCCTTCTTAAGTAAGAATTTAGATGTCTCTTAGGTTTGTGTAATGGAAAGTCATTCTTGGTCAGGAATGGTTGGTTCTAGAAAGGGCCACTTAAATCTACTTTAAATATGAAATAAAATTTCTTAGTAAACTTAGTGAAAAAGATTTGAATGAGTAGTAAAACCAAACATTATGGAAATAAGTTTATTTTATCTTGTACTTAATTAAATATAGGATTAAGTGCAATTATATATGAATTCTTTAAAAACTATGATTCAGTGCAGAGCATGGTGGCATATGCCTGTAATCCCAGCACTCAGAAGGGAGGCAGAGACAGGAGGATTGCCACGAGTCTGAGACTTGCCTGGGCTACATAGTGAGCCTCTTTTCTTTTTGTGGCACTGGATATTGAATCTAGAGAGCACTGAATTGCATCTCCAGCCCTTTCCTAAATTTATTTTGACACAGTCTCCCTAAGTTGCCCTGACTAGCCTCAAACTAGAAATCCATGTCCCTTGGACTCCTGATTATCTGGGATTAGAAACATCTACCACCACACCGGCGTGACTCTTCAAATTGTTTTTTCACAGAAATAAGTGACTTACTTTACAATTAGAAAGTGAAAGATATTATATTATGGGAACATGGCAAGATAAACTGCTAAATATTTGAATCATTGTTTTTTGTTCTTTTTTTTTTTTTTTTGAGACAAGGTCTCACTCACTTTTGTTGTTCAGGTTGGCCCTGAGCACACTGTGTATCCTAGGTAAGCCTGAAACTCACTCCTCCTGCCTCTGCCTCCGGAATGCTAGGATTACAGGTGTGAGCCACAATGCCTGGCATCGTGGTATGTGGTAGTTTGCTGGTGGGTGTGAGTCACCATGCCAGCCATTGTTGTATGTGATTACCAGGGATTGAATTTGGGACTTTGCACTTGCAAGGCAGGTGCCAGAATCACTGAGCCAAATACCCTGGTCCGTAAATCTTATTCTTGCATATACAAATAACTGAATATCCTTTTATTCTATTAGCATAGATATTACATTTCTATCTTTATCATCTTGTTTACTCATTAAATATTTATCATATCCAGAATAGAATAATTTAATTTTTGAAATGAAACTGAATATGCTGTCTTGATTTTGTTTATTCAGTGTATTTTGAACATTTAATATTAAATATTTAATCATATACAATTATATATAATGTCTGAGCATAGCATTCATAAATAAACAGCTAGAGAAATCATTTTTAAAAACCTTTTTTTTTTTAGTTTTTTGAGATAGAGTTTCACTTCGTAGTTCAGGCTGGCCCTGAACTCACTGTGTAGCCCAGGTTAGCCTCGAACTTACGGCAAAAAAATAACATTACTAATTGTTTAGTGTCTGCAATATCTGATTCTTTCAGTACTTTAAATTAAAATAAACAAAAATTGAATGCATCAGAGAAACAGAAATAACCAAAACCATAGAAATTAAATTTTCCGTTGAGATATTTAAGCTATCTAGCCAGAGAAAGAAAAGATGAAGGATGATTTGAAGGCATGAGTGGTTTAATGATCACAGAAGACTGAACAGAAAAAATTATACTGATGCAGAAAACATCTTGTCTATTTCTCAACAATATTACTATAAATATAGTAGCTTAAGCTATGTACATTTGTTATCTCACAAGTTTTATAGGTTAAGAACCTGAATGGCTTGGTTATCTGCATAGCCTCAGACACGATTGGGCTTTCATCTGGAATCTTAACTTACAGAATATGTCCCTTCCGTGATTCTTGGTAGCATTCAATTCTTTGTGGTTTTAGTTAGTTTTTGTTTGTCCTGATTGTTTGCCAGAGGTAAGCTGCAGTTCTTTGCCATAGAATCACCAACATCCTAGCTTTCTACAGGTTAGCCTGGGAGAGAGTAGAGTGTACAGGTGCTATCATAGTATGTTATCTGATTGTGTATTTATATACATGTAATCACTTTTGTCTTGTCATTTTTACAGTATTTCATTGATTAGAAGCAAGACAGAGGTTTGCTTGTGCTCAAAGGGAAGGGAATCACAGAGGAGTGTGAATGTTGGGGTGGAGGTCACAGAAACCACCTTATCATTCTGTCTTCAACAATAAGCTCTAATGGAACACTCATTGTTTTGAGAATATATTATTGAAATAATAAGTGGAATGTCTCTGCCTTTACTGACCTTTAGAAACAAAGATAGTCGTTTAATTTATATTAGTTTTGAAGGTGATTCTTTTCATCATAATTTCCATTTCTCACTTCTTAAAATTTGCCATTCCTACCAGTGTAGTTTTTAAAAAATAAAAGCTGATAAGTTAAAAGAATGAAAATAGTGTCACTGTCAAGTATGTAATATACCTTAATTTAGTTTTTTCTGACTTTTTCAGTTAATATAGTGAGAAATATTTTCAGTTCAATATAAGAATACAAAAATGAAGTATGTAGAAGACACCCACCTGTTCAGGTTCATTTAAAAAAGATGTATGTAAATAAGGTAGTATATGCAAGTGCCATAATAATAAGTGTTCCTCAGTACGAAGGACGAAATGTGTACAAAACAAAGTATACATTATGATCCACACTATCTTAGTTACTTTTCTCATTGCTGAGACAAAACACCCAACACTTAGAATTAAAGAAGGGAAGATTTATTTAGCTCACTATTTGTAGATGTTTCAGTCCATAATTGGCTGACTCTAAGGCAGGTTGGTACATGGCAGGGGGACAGCAGTCCTTGGGGACAGAAGAGCGTACAAGCAATAAGGGGATTTAACCGCATCTTTTTGACCCTTTTAAGGGTGCGTAGCACTCGCATCTTCAATCCTAGTGCCTTTGAACCTAATATTGCACTATGAATGAATTACATTCTACATCAGCTACCTCTTTTTTTTTTTTTTTTTTTTTTTAGGTTTTTGAGACAGGATCTCGCTTTGTGGTTCAGGCTGGCCCTCAGCTCAGCCTCAAACTCACATCACAGCAATCCTCCTGCCTCTGCCTCCCGAGTGCTGGGATTACAGGCGTGAGCCACCACGCCCGGCACTGTGGTATGTGGTACTGGTTGCTGCTGGGTGTGGCTCTCCACACCCAGTATTGTTATGTGGTTACCGGGGAATCGAACCCGGGCCCTTGCGCTTGCGAGACAGGCGCCGGAACCACTGAGCTAACTCCCCGGCCCCTACATCAGCTACCTCTTAAAAAGTTAAACCTACAACTGATCTAAAGGGACATCTAGACAAGCCATCTAGACAGACACAAAATGACATGCATTAAAGCAAATTATGCTGTAATCATCATTCCACTTTTCTGTTAGACTCTGGAAATGGAATAGTATAAATATACATCTGTAGTCATAGACTTCAAAATTATATGTATAAATTAATTTATAGCCTTTTAGAATTGAGGTTTCTGAAGGAAAATAATTGGTTCTGAATTAAGTAGTTAATAAAACCATCTTACTCTAAAATAAATATTCAAAATTATTTTAGGAATAGACTTTTGCAACATTATTGTTTTCCATCAGAACTTTCTATGGGTGTTTCAAAAGTTTATGCCCTAGTTGCTTTTGAAACAATTTGAAATGATTTCAAAGTCTATATTCTTTTTTTTTGAGATAGGCGTCTTGCTTTGTAATTCAGGCTGAACCTGAGTTGACTATGTAGCCCAGGTGAGCCTGGAACTCACAGCAATCCTGCTTCTGCCTCCCAAGTGCTGGGATTACAGCTGTGAATGACCACACCCAGCACCGTGTGGCACTGATTGCTCGTGGGTGTGAGTCACCACATCCAGCATTGTTGTATGTGGTTACCTGGGATCAAACCTGGGCCCTTATGCTTGTAAGTCAGGACCGGAACCAGTGAGATAAATCCCTGGCCATAAGGTATATATTCTAAATTTGAAAGTATTATGAGATAATAACTCAATGGAATAAAATGAAATGAGTATTTGAAGAAAATTTTTAAATAATTTATTTCATGGAATTATTTTTTGTTTTAATGATCAGCTAAATCTTTTTTTTCCAGATGATTAATTTGGAAGTTTAAGAGTTTTTCTTACTGCCACACTTTTCATCCTCTTTTTGGAAAATCTTAATATACTAGAGAATTTCTGAGAAGCATATCTACGTGAAAAATCTGTAAATCAATATGCTAGATTAGTGAATCAATCTGAATTATTTCTATTGTAGACCTCCCAAGAAGCGGCAAACCTTGGTGGCTGAATGACACACCATCTGCCTTTCCTTCATTGCTACCGATTAATAACACACAAATCCACCACAGACAGAAGAGATCAGTGAGCATCGAGCGGTTTGTGGAGACATTGGTAGTGGCAGACAAAATGATGGTGGGCTACCATGGCCGCAAAGACATTGAGCATTACATTTTGAGCGTGATGAATATTGTAAGTTTGATCCCTCTATACAATATTTTATTTAGTAGTCTGTTAAGTTTTATATTACATTAATGAAATTTTACTGTAAACTATGATGAAAATTGATCTATCTAAAAGTAAATAATATTTTTAGATTTATTTTTTGGTTGTTGGGAATTGAATCAGTGCCTCATGCATCCTCAATCTATCATTGAGCTCTAGCCTCAACTCCATTATGATCTGTTATTAAGTTCTGTCAAAAACAAATTGAAGACCTTATTGTTCATTTTTAGATGATATTTTTAATAGATTGTGAAATCTTGTTTAAGCAGTTTTATTTAACTTGAAACAGTTCACTTTTTATTACAATGATGAAATTCATCTCTAGGAGAAAATATTTCTTCATGTAGATATATGTACAAATCTATTAAAGGCATCTTGAGGGCAGAGTTCCATGTAACATAGCATAAAAGGTTACTTTTATTTGCAAAATAAAGTCATAAAATATTGTTTAACAAATTAAAAAAAAATCAAACTGTTACCCTTTGATTTTTGTCTGACTTTGTGTCTTTTCTTATTTTCTGGAGGTCAGGTTGCCAAACTTTACCGTGACTCCAGCCTAGGAAACGTTGTGAATATTATAGTGGCCCGCTTAATTGTTCTCACAGAAGATCAGGTAAGAATGAATTAGTTTGTAAATTCAAGCTGTTAAACTATGGAAATACTTATTATAAAAGAATATATATTCTCATCGCTTCTCTTATGTGATGGTTAAATGTGATTCTTAGCTCTAGACATGTAATGTTTTAAGGAGATTTTAAATACTTTAAAACAATGTATCTCATATCTTGTTAAAGCTCTTTTTCCTATGTATGTAAGAGTGTATCAGATATTTGTTTTAATATAAGAATGATCATTTGCATGGCATACTTTATAATAATGGTTTTGGTTGATCTTGTATGCTGTTAATCTCACATATGTTCACATTATCATTAAAGCAGGATTTGTAAAGTGTCTGTTCAGTAATAAACTAAATGAGTTATAGATCAGTTATTGCAGAGATAAAAATTGGAGAGATTATTCCCAGAAACCACTGGTTCTAATTATACTCCCACTGTAGTCTTCAAAAGTTTTAACAACTGACCTTAGTAATTTGTTTGGAACATTTCTGGTATGCATGTTGTATTGCAGCCAAACTTGGAGATAAACCACCATGCAGACAAGTCTCTCGATAGCTTCTGTAAATGGCAGAAATCCATTCTCTCTCACCAAAGTGATGGAAACACCATTCCAGAAAATGGGATTGCCCACCACGATAATGCAGTTCTTATTACTAGGTATGGTTTATTGAAAGTATTTTTGCTTTGATTGTTGTTTGTTCCCTATTGTGACTATGTTGAGTTCTATCTGAAAGCTTCATTTAGGTAATGACTATAGAAAGAGTGAAATAGTAACAACTTTCCTTCTGTTATTAAATCTTCTTCATATTGTTTAATTGGAAGCATATATGTGATTTCTTAGTTGAACAAAATCATCAAAGCATGAAAAAATGCTAGTTTAAAAGTAAAAGTTTAGCTAACTGTGGTGGTGCACATCTGTAGTTCTAGCACTCTGGAAGACTGGGAGAGGACGATAACAAGTTTGAGCCCAGCTAGGGAAACTTAGTGAGACCTTATCTTGAAATTAAAAAAAAAATAAAAAAGGGATGTAACTCAGTGCAAAAGCTCTGGGTTCAGTTCCCAGTTACAGAAAATAAAAGTTATTCTTTGTTATATTGTATAGTATTCTTAATTACAAATTGTGGTCATTTGTATTTAGAGGCATGCTAGGGATTTAGCTCAGTGGATTTGATACCTGCCAGGCAAGTGCAACATCCCAAGTTCAATGCCTGGTACCAAACAAGCCAAAAATAAATAAATAAATAAATAAATAAATAAATAAATAAATAGCAGAATTGGTTATCATACAGTTTACTCAAATGTGTATTTCTACTTAACTGAAAATATTTAAACTAAGACTTAAGAGGAAGCAGTTTTATTACACTGTGTTAAACAGCTTTTATGGTCAAGTAAAATTACTACTTTATATTAACCTGGTGAATTCATATATTACTTTCCAGTTTTGTAACACTGTATACAAATCCTTTTTATTCTTAATTCCCTAGTCACAACACTGTGAAATACATAAAATTATTATTTTTCTTATTAGAAAATAGAAGTTGGTTCAAAATTGTTGTTTCTTAAGGTCACTGATCTAGTCATTAAAAGAGTAGGACTCAAACCTGGTGATCTTGTTTTTGATTATATTATCACTTGTCTTGTAGTGTAAATTTTTTTTTCCTTTGAGATGAGGTCTTGGTATATTGTCCAGGCTGGCTGGCTTCACTCTTGGGCTCAAAAGCAATCATCCTGCCTTAGCCTTCAGAAAAGTTGGGAATATAGATGTATTCAACCATGCCCAGATTTGTTGTTGCTGTTTTTTCCTATAATTGGTCAGAAAATTATGGTTAAATAATTTTAAGGTAAGTGTGTCTTTTGACTTCTTTACAGTATTTTAAAGTAACATTAACAGTAAGCAAAATGGTAATGTAATTCTGTCTTGGCTAAGTAGAATAACCTTTGTAATATTTTTAAGGTAGTACTTGACATATATATCATCTGTGGTGTGGTCACTGTGTGCTTGTTGACTACATTAAGTTGTATGTAAAGAGTACAAATATATGTAATGTATATATATTATATATGAAATTATGTATATATATAGCTTTGAGAAAATTTTCCGTTAACTGTCATATAGTTAAAGTTTCTGAGTTTGTTAATTCTGCAGCTATATTCAGTTTAATTCCCTTCTGGTATCATAAAGCAGAAACTTTATGATATATTTGCTGAATTAAAACATTGTTTAGTTCTATGTACATATGTGTTGTATCAATCTGATTAATTTTACAGTTCCTTGGAGACTTGCTGTTTGGCCTATTCCTAAATATACTTAAGAAATTAAAATGCACTAGGAGTTCTGCTAAATTAGTGATCTTTGTGTAAAAAAATGGATATGATTAATGTAGATGAAATTACTATAATTGAGTCAAGAAATAATACTTTGTATTTACAGTGCTAATAGTATAGTTTAAGAAGGTAAAGTAAAAGTGTACATATATAATTATGCTAACTTGTTGTAAGACTTTTGAATTATCTTTAGTAAGCTTTATATTTTTATAATTTATTTTTAAATTGACAAATGTATTTATTTACAATGTACAACATTACTATTTTGATATAATATACACTGTGGAATATCTAAATCACACTTTAGCTTTACATATGTTATTTCATATACTGCATTAAACTTTGTATTGACAAACTGTAAATTAATAGCTACTTAGGACTAAAGCTCTGCAATGTGATGTACTTTTTAAGCTACTTTTATTCCCACATGAAATATTCACCACAAGTTTAATGTCAAACCAATTTCTGAATTTATCTGTGGCAAATATCTGAGAAATCCATACATAATCTGATATTCAATAGGAATTTGGTGACAGAGTTTTTACTAGCATTAGCATCCATGATTAACAATTATCACAGACTAAAGCATACACTTCTTGGCTTTTTCTTCTACAAAGAACTGGAAACATGTTTCCATTTTAAAGATATTAACACATCACAGTTTATATCTTTAGGGATGAAATTATAATCTGAATCCTTTTCTTTTGTTTGGCAATAGTTTTCACAGACCATACAATTAAATAATATAAATCACAGTTTGGGCCTTGGATGTGGCTCAGTGGTGCCATGCCTGCCTGTCAAGCACAAGGGCCTGAGTTAGATTCACAGAGTTGTGATAAATCATATGATTAATTTTAGAATATGCCCTAACTGACAAAGGAAGCCATCCTGTGTTCCCCTCTTTCTGGGCCCTTCTTTATCCCACCCTCTCAGGCAAATTTGAATCTAAATTTCTGTCTGTACAAATTTGCCTGTTCTGAACCTTTCATACGGAATTGTACAGTAAGAGGGGGCTTTTTCAGGGCATGCTTCTCAAGAAAACCTTTTTAAGTTTCACCATGTTATAATTAAGAAAACCAAGATTTAGTGTTAGTACTATACTCTTCTTATTACCTAAGTTCTAAGAAAGTCAAAGAGGCTAACTTTTAAGACTCTCTTTGTTTATAGGTTATTTAAAAATTATTGTTTTATGATTTTTCTTTAGTGAAAAGTGTAGAACTTATGAACACATTTTAAAGTACTGAAACAAAAAATGCATACTACCCCAAATAATTTGGTCTTTAATTAAAGAAGTCATATTTATCTGCTTAAGGGATCATGATTATTTAGTTTAGGGTTGCTGGATTATAAAGGTATTAGAATTTCCAATGTAAATTAACTAATGATTATAAATGGGAGTTTAAAAATAGCTATAAAATTATTTCTTGCTAAAACTGGGCCTGTAATATAAAAATTTAAACTGATTTTCTTTCTTTCTTTTTTTTTTTTTTTTGGTACCAGAGACTTATTACACTTATGAGGCAGATACACTGCCATTGAGCTAAATCTCCAAACCAAGATTTCTTATTTTTATTTTGTTTTGTTTTTCAGTTTTTTGAGACAGGTTCTCACTTTATAGTTTGGGCTGACCCTGAACTCATAGTGCAGGCCAGCCATGAACTCACAGCAATCCTCCTGCCTCTGCCTTGAAAGTGTGGGATTACAGGTGTGAGCCACCACACTCAGCACTGTGGTATATGGTACTAGAGATCAATTTGGGACCTTGGGTTTGCCAGAGAGAGGCTAAATTCCTGGCCAGGATTTCTTAAAGAATGTATCTGTTAGGCATGGTTGAGCATTTAGAAGAAAAAGATATAAAATATTATACATAAATATTTTTGATACTCTGGCTTTTTAATCTTCATTGAAATGCCATTTTAATATTTAATGATCTATTACTGAATTGCTGAGAATATGGTAGGCTTCTAGGCAACATAGTATAAATTCATTGTAAACAAATTGGTTTTGATATTTGGACATTTTGAAGCATTTATTATTCCTGTACCATTCCAGTTCCATCATTTTTATTTATTCTATTACTAATGCCTACTCTCTTTCTTCAGGTTCTTTCCCTGTTGTTGTCCCTGCCCTATTGGTTCATTACTAAAAACTGTTTATGTAGATTCAGTTTCTATTCTGGTCGAGTAATATGACAAACTGGTTTGACAATATAATTCCTTGAGTTAACTGGACCTTTTGCCAGAGTGAATGTGGGTCATCCATGGTCCTTGAGAATAAGCACAAACCAGCAATTGGTAGAACAAGACTATTATGGTCACCCTTGGTATTAAGTATGCTTTTGAAACTTCAAAGAAGTGAAATAAGATATGACTTTTCCTTCAGTGTCTCTGGTTGACTAAGAATATGTAATTTAATGAGTGATTTTTGTATATAACTGTGCTTTATTTGTATTAGTTGTCTTTAAGTAAAGAAGGAGATGTTGTAATAACTACTTAAAGAAATAGTACTTTAGTATTTATATTTGTTTTATGGGTGTAATGATATATGTATACAAACAAAAGCTTATTATGTGCTTGCTGCTTTAAAATACTATGCTTAATTAATAAAACCTTTAAAAGTGCATGAGATAAGTATTGTTAATGTCTACATTTTATGGATCAGTAAAGTGAGGCTAAAGAAAATTAAATGCGTGAAGTGATAAAGTAAGAAAACCAATATTAAAACTGAAGTGGGTAACTTGGCTATGGCATCCTTTTAAAGGAATTATAAAATTGTTCAACATAAAAAAATATGAAGAGATAGTTTAATAATGTTGGAACCTGTGCCAGGAAGATTTCTGATACAGCCCTTAATGATGTCCACCCTCTACTACTTTTTTTTTTGAGACAGGGTCTCGCTTTTGTAGTTCAGGCTGGCCGTAAGTTCAGCCTTAAATTCACAGCAATCCTCCTGCCTCTGCCTCCCAAATGCTGGGATTACAGGCATGAGCCACCACACCTGGCATTGTGTTATGTGGTTCTGATTGCTGTTGGGCGTGAGTCTGAACATCTGGCATTGTTGTATGTGGTTACCGGGGATTGAATCCTGGGTCCTTGCACTTGCAAGACAGGTGCTGGAACTGCTGAGCTAAATATCCTGCTCTAATATTTTTGATTTTATATAATCCTCTCCATTTGAGTGTGGGCTGGACCTAGTGAACTGACACTTTAATAGTATGGAATGTTTCTGCTCAAGTATAAGATATATTTCTTAATTTTTATAGGTCTTCTTTAAATTCTCTCAGCAATGTTTGGTGGTTTTCAATTTTTTTATGTGGTTGTATATTTGATGTTGTGAGTGATACTGTTTCTAAAATTTCGTGTTATTATTGGTACATTTAAAAATTGTTTTTAAGAATTGTGTTTATATCTTTCAACCTAGCTAAGTTCATTTAATAGTTTTAGTAGCTTTTTAAGAAATGGATTCCATTGCTAGGCAGGTGCTGTGCTGCTGAGCTACAGATTATTTCATTTTGACTCACAGGCTATTTAGATTTGTGTTATGGCATTTACTTCCAAATATTTGGAAGGTTTTCCTCAAAGCTCACCATTTTTTATTTCTAATTTAATTTTATTTTGTTTTGAGCATATAATTTGTATGACGACTGCTTTTCATGTTGTTAGACTTGTTTTATTATCTAGACTATGATCTTTCTTTTTAAAACATTTATGTGCACTTTAAAAGAATAAACAGTCTGCTATTGTTAGATGGACTGTTCTGTAAATAGCAATTAGATTGATTTTGATGCTTATGGTGTTTTTTCTTCTATCTTTGCTGACTTGAAAAATTTAATTATGGTTAATTTTTGGATTTTTCTCCATGCCTGAGGTTGTTGGCTTCTTAGATCTGATGTAATCAGATTTTGAAATTGTTGCCACTACTTCCCAATGTATGTTTTAGTTTTAAACTCTTGCCTATGCTTTGATGATTTCAACTGTGCGTATGTTTGACTATTTGAAGAAAGCCCAATGATGCTTTGTTTATTGTTTGAAATTTCCTCTTCTCTGTGTTTTCCAATCTGGGTAGTTTCTATTGTTCTGTCTTTAAATTCATTACTTTTTTTTTCTTGCAATGACTAATCTGTCTTTAGTCTTGTCTAATTTATATTTCATTTAATGTAGTCTATTTTTTCACTTGCTGTAATTTGTTTTTTCTATTTCTCTGTATAATCTTTTAAAATATACAAAGCTGTTTTAAAGTGCTTGTCTGCTAATTTTACTGTCTGTATTGGTTGTGGGTTGATTTTGACTGAATAAGTTATTTCTTTATTATATACTGCATTTTCTTGTTTCTTTGGATACTTGACAAGTTTTGAAATTGTATTAGTCCACCTTCTTGGGTGTTGGGCATTTTTGTATTTTTATAAATATTGTTTAAAAAAAATTTTTTTTTGAGACCGGGTCGTGCTTTGTAGTTCAGGCTGGCCCTGAGCTCAGCATCAAACTCACATCACAGCAATCCTCTTGCCCCTGCCTCCGAGTGCTGGGATTACAGGCATGAGCCACCACGCCCGGCACTGTGGTATGTGGTACTGATTGCTGCTGGGCGTGAGTCTCCACGCCCAGTATTGTATGTGGTTAACGGGGATGGAACCCGGGTCCTTGCACTTGCAAGACTGGTGCCCGAACCACGGAGCTAAATCCCCGGCCCATAAATATTCTTGAGGTTTTTTTTTTTTTCTGGGATGCATTTCAGTTCTTTGGCAACTTATTCTTTTTTGTCACTCTTTTAAAACTTGCTATATGGAGCAGGAGCAGTTCTCATTCAGTCAAGGGTTCATTATTCTCTGATACTGAAGGAAGTTCTTGCTTGGTACTCTCTACCATACCTTGTTAATCATGAAACTTTCAGTTGGCCTGGTGAATATAGGCTCCATATCTAATGCTGTGCATGTGCCCAGCATTGTTACATCTACTCTTTTTGAATGATTCTTTCTCTGTCTTTTGTACTTGTTTTACATATATGACTTGATTAATATTAAGGTAAATAGTCAATTGGTCCCTTATTACAAATTACCAGAATTCTCTCTGCTCTTGTAAATTTTAGTTGTCTTGGTTTTCATATTTTCTTCTTTTCTCTTTAAGACATGATATAAACACAAAATGAAGTTGTAGATGTCTGGTCTCACATCTAGTGATGTGAAATATATAGTTGTATTTCCAGAAATGTTTGAATTAGAATCAATAATCATTGAAAAAATGTGTTATATAATTTATATACTATCCACTTCATCCACTTAACCTATACAGTTTAATGGTTTTTAGTACATTCATAGAATTGTACAACTACTACCACAATCAAGTATAAACATTTTCAGTGCCCTAGAATGAAATACTGTACACATAAACAGTTGTCTTTATTTAGTCTAGGAAACCACTAATTATTCTGTCTGGAAAAGCATTAGGACTGCCACATACCAACGGGCTGTGTTGGTAACAGAGCGCCTAGGTGAAAAAAAGAAAAAAGCCATTATCTACCCATCTAATGTATAGCTTATAAGCTGAAGAGCCAGTTTAATTCTTGGTAAATAGGTGAGGATCCCTTGAATTCTTTTGGCATGTGCATAGTTCTGCTTTCCAAGGGATAATAGAAGAATAATGATTATATCTGTGCCCGATGAAAATGACTAAAAAAAGTAACCCTTTGCCAATACATGCTTAGTTGACCTTTTTTGAAGAAATGTAGATGACAGTGAATTCTAGTTTGAAATGGTTTTCAGCTTTGGAAGTGAACCTGTTTGTTGTTTTCTTTCTCTCTGTCTCTGTCTCTCTCTCTGTCTCTGTCTCTGTCTGTCTTCTCTCTCTCTCTGGTACTAGGGCTCAAACTCAGGGCTTTCTGCAAGCTAGATAGGCACCCTACCAATAAGCTACATCTCTAAATTCATTTCCCCTTTTCCCCCTTCACATAAATGATTTCTTTTTTTTGTTTTCTTTTCCTTTTTTTGGGAGATACATTCTCACTTTTGTAGTTCAGGATGTCCCTGAGCTCACTGTATAGCCCATGAAAGCCTTGAACTCACAGCAGTCCTCCTGCCTCTGCCTCCTGAATGCTAGGATTTCAAGTGGGAGCCACCACGCCTGGCATTGTTATGTGTGATACTGATTGCTGATGGGAGTGAGTCACCAGGCCCGGCATCGTGGTCTATGGTTACTGGGGCTCAAACTTGGGACCTTGTAGTTGGCAGGCAGACACTGGAACCATTGAGCTAAATCCCTCAGAGCAACATAAATGATTTCTAAAAGCAGGTGTGATGGCACATGCTAGCACTCTGTAAGGCTGAGGTAGGACTACAGCCTATGTGACCTGAGCCAGAGCAATTGGTGACTTAATGAGACCTTTTCTCAAAAAAAGTAATGATAGTGGTGGGGTGGGGTGGGGCTAAATTCCATATCCAAGGCTACAAAACAGATAAAAGCTAAGTTAGTGTAATTAGAATTTTGCTTATATATTTTATTTTCAAAATTATATCTTTTTTTCTACAAATATACCTATTTTTAGCTGGCATTTGAATCTTTTTACTTTTATTTTAAATTCTGTTTGTTTACTGAATAGAAGTGTGCACTTTGATTAAGCTGTCCTTTCTATGTTTTGCGCTCTTTTAAGCTGGTTATGTTTGCCACTTATAATCCTCCTAGTTTCAGAGATCAGTGCATTTAGAAAGGAAAACATAATTATCCCAGAGAGACTGGCCAAATGAATCTTATCCACAGAACTGATTCAATCACTAGGTAAATACTGAAGTTGGTTCAGCTTTTTAACTTGAGTGGTAATGAAGTAATAAAATAAAAATAAAAATAGAAGATTAATTTATGTTGTTATTCAGTACTCATTTACATAAAAATACCATGATAGTATTCTGAAGTGATTTTTTTGTACTATGTGCTTTTTACACTATGATTATAATAAATATAATGGCCTCCATAGTTATAGAATCTGTGGTTTTTAAGATGAAGCAAGGACTAAAAATTCTTGGCAATTGCAGTGAAAATAACATTTATCTAAATAAAACTAACAGTGATAAAATCTTACTTTGGGGTCCAAACAGCCAAGTTTTCCTATGAACGTTTAGTTATTTCATTTTAGACTAAACTATTTTTAAGCAAGGACCACAGTTTTTTGTTTTTTTTTATTAATCTAGAAGAATCTGGCAAATAGAGGAATTCAGTAACTGAAAAAAAAAGTGCTTGAGAGAGTATGAGAAGAATGAATGTGAATCAAAACTTCTGTGATTCCCTTTACTATTAGGTAACATTCATCATATTGGAAAAGCACCTGATAACATATTCTAATATTAGTAAAATGATAATTTTCAAAAGGTTCCATTGATTTTGGGTTTTACTATGGAACTTGTTTTGAACAATGGAGTAATAGCAAAAATCACATAGACAGAAGCTTTAACAACTTGCCCTTTGAATGAACAGTAATGATGAAGTGGTTTAAAGTAGCAGAATAATTTAAAAAAAAGAGTAGCAGAGCTGTTAAAGACTGAAGAAACCTGGCAGAGTAGCACATATCTGGGAGACAGAGGTATGAAAATCACAAGTTTGCATCCATCTTATGCAGTTCAACAACTTAGGGAGATTTGTTCCAGAACATGAAAGAATAAAAAGCAGTGTAGATGTACTTTAGTGTGAAGATTATGGGTTCAGTCTCCAGAAGCTCAATGCAACAGCAACAACAAAACACTGAGGATGCTTATAAAAGAAATGAACTTTCATTTCAAAATTTAAAATAAGTTTAGGTTTGGAAGGAAGCAGAGAAAATGTCAACAAGGAAACACAGGTGCAGAGTATCTATTGTCACTTTTAGTCCTGTATATCCTTTTAAAATTTACTTATACTTATAAAAGCAAATATCACCAGGCACAGTGAGACACATGTGTAATCTTAGTTACTCAGAGAATCGCACATCTGTAATCTTAGCTACTCAGAGAATCACAAGTTTGAAGCTGCCTCGACAATTTAGTCAGAACTTGTCTCAAAACAAAATTTCAAAAAACTGAGGTATCCCTCAGTGGTAGAGCCTTTGGGTGGCAAGTGCAGTGTCCCAGGTTCTCCAGACAATGCCAACAGAAACCATATGAGAAATGTGTTGGGGAAATCGGCTCATGCAGTTATGAAGGGTCAGAAATCCAGAACAATCTGTATGTAAGCTGAAACACTGGGATTTAGGCAAACTGGCCTGTAGCTCAGATCAAAGGCCTCACAACCAGGGACGCTGATAGTGTACTTCTTAACCCAAGTACAGAGGCCTGAGAACTTGGAGAGCTGGTGGTGTAATTTCTGCTGGTATAACTTCTACAAGATAGCTTGTAGTCCTGATGTCCAAAGACAGGAGTGCACCCCAGCACCAGGAGAGAGAAGAAATCACCTTTTTGTTCTATCCAGGCTCCTCCCTGATTGGAGAGTTCTTGCCTGCATGAGAGCAGATCCTTTCCCTAGTTCCATTGACTTATATGCCGACTACCTTTGGAAATATCTTCACAGATACACCCAGAAATAATCCTTTACTGATTTTCTAAGTATACCTTAATCTAGACATTTTACATCTAAAATTAATGATTCTGGCCACTTCTTAATCTCTAACCCCTTCCGTTATCTCAAAAAGGAGACTTGTACTCATTAGATATTATTCCCTCTCCCTTCCAGCAGTAGATAACTACTAATCTACATTCTTTCTCTATAGGTTTGTTCATTCTGTACATTTTATCTAAGTTAAATGCTACAGTAGTTAGCTTTTGTACTTCACCTACTTCACCTAATGTTTTTAAGGTTCAGCACTATGACACCTTAAATCAGTACTTTATTCCTCTTATGGCTGATTAATATTTCCTTGTATAGTTCTTTGCTCAGTCACATTTTAGTTGAACATTCTTCACTTGATGGACTCTTACATTGTTTTCCCTTTTGGGCTATTATGGATAATGCTTCTATTAATATTTTTGTGCATGTTTTGTGTCAATATATGTTTTTGATTCTTTTGGGTTTGTACCTACGGATGGAATTTCTGAGTCTTATGTTAATTCTTTGTTTAATCATTTGAAGAATTGCCAAATTATTTTCCAAAGTGGCTGCACCATTTTTTTAGAAATGTTTACACCAATTTTTTCATGTTGCCATCAATACTTGTTATTGTCTGTCTTTTTTCATTATAAGCATCTTTGTGATATCTTATTTTGGTTTTGATTTAACTTTCAAATGACTACTGCCTGTTTTGATTATGTTTTCATGTACTTATTGGCCATTGGCTTATCTTCTTTTGAAAAATATCTGTCATTCATTTTATGAATTCTATGTTTGTTTATTTATAGCAATTCTCCATGATTCTGTGTGCTGAACTCATCAAATATATAATTTGTGAATATTTTCCCCATTCTCTCTCTCTCTTTTTTTTTTTTTAAGGTTTTTCGAGACAGGGTCTTGCTTTGTAGTTCAGTCTGGCCCTGAGCTCAGCCTCCAACTCACATCACAGCAATGCTCCTTCCTCTGCCTCCCGAGTGCTGGGATTACTGGCATGAGCCACCACGCCCGGCACTGTGGTATGTGGTATTGATTGCTGCTGGGGTGAGTCTCCATGCCCAGTATTGTTATGTGGTTACTGGGGATCGAACCTGGGCCCTTCCACTTGCAAGACAGGCGTGGAACCACTGCGCTAAATCCCCTACATTTGTACTTCTTACATTTAGGTCTTTTATAGATTTTTAGTTAACTTTTGTATATGATGTGAAATAAGGGCAAAGGTTACTTTTTATTCTCCTTATGTACAAAACACAATTTCAAATGTTTGCATTTACTTAAAAGTGTTGTACTTGAGTTAGTTTTCTCCCATTTTGAATCATCACAAAATTCTATCCATTTTTGTCGAACTCTAATGCTTAAAAGTCCTATTTAGTTTTATCTCTTTTGTTGTGAAAAAACCAAGTATAACACTATCTCCCATATGGCTTTATCTGCATTCTTTTTTTTTTTATTTTTAAAATTTTTTATTTATTTATTTTTTTTGAGACAAGGTCTCGCTTTGTGGTTCAGGCTGGCCCTGAGCTCAGCCTCAAACTCACATCACAGCAATCCTCCTGCCTCTGCCTCCTGAGTGCTGGGATTACAGGCGTGAGCCACCACGCCCGGCACTGTGGTATGTGGCCTTAGTTGCTGCTGGGCGTGAATCTCCACACCCAGTATTGTTATGTGGTACCGGGAATTGAACCCTGGTCCTTGCACTTGCAAGACAGGCACCGGAACCACTGAGCTAACTTCCTGGCCCCTTTATCTGCATTCTTACAATGCCTTTCTTACTTTCCTCTAATATTATAGTTATTTATGTAATTAATATTCTATCCTAAAGCAAAAGTTCATAGTTTGATCTGTCTTCCATAGTTTAGTGTGTGGAGGAAAACTTTTCTCTTGTTTTAGAGTTCTCATCTGTATCTGAAAATACATGTATCTGGAAAAGATACATTAGCAGAAGAAAAGCATACACATTTATTTAATATAAGTTTTACATGATATGAGAATACTTATAAGAAGTAAAGACCTGATAATTATTTGCGTTATATGCAGAGTGGAAAATTATGCAAGAATGTGATCAAGCAAAGAGGTATAAGCTAAGAGAGTAAACTGGGGGAAATTTAGCAGAGCCTCTGCACTCA
>PVIR01013524.1:0-12500 GCA_004026965.1 Petromus typicus
GGTACTTTGTTATAGTGGCCTCAAGAATTGAACAGAAAAGTTTTAGAAAAGTCAATGTAATTCTTTCTCTGACAATAAAATTCCCATAGACATTCATTAACACTCAGCCTTTCAAACCAGTACTCTCAAGATAGGCTGTAATACTTCTTACTTTCAACTCCAGGAGGTCAAGTCAATCCATTTTAGTTCATCAGCAACCATTCAGCTTCTATCCTAACATCTGCCCAAGGTGCCCTGTGATTCTGGGAGTCCTAGAAAAACATTATACCTCCAGGAAGATTTACTACTTCCCTGATGGAAAGGTACATGCAAAAATAGAGGAACAACACAAAACAGCATTTAATCTGAATAAAATGGACCCGAGTAGAGGAGAAGCAAAAGAAAGTCATATTTGGAAATATAACCAAAGTAGTAGTGTGCAGTGTAAGAAAGGAAAGAAGTTCAAGAAACTGTGTTACTAACAGCCTGACCTGAGCAGCTGTCTCACTACTCCCCACAGCTGACACTCACAGAACAGTCCACCCAGTGGCAGAGTGGAGTGTGTACTCTCCTCATGTTCACCAAGAGCATTCACCGGATAGACACCATTCTTGACCACAAATCACATCTTAAGTTTAAAATGAAGGTAATAATCATACAAAGCATATTTCCAGTCACAATGAATTAAAGTAGAAATCAATAACAGAAAGTTGGCTCAAAAATCCCAAAATGTTTGGAAATTAAACACATCTCCATAATACATGAACCCAAAAAATTTTGAAGAATTCCAAATATTTTGTAATACTAATAAAAATACTAATCAAGATTTATGGGATATAGCAAAAGCAATGTCTAGAGAGAAATTCATAGCATTGTAATGTACATATTATTAAAAAAACCCAATAGTACAAGTTTTCATATATGAAAAGTGGGGGTGGGAAATGATTATATAAGCTTATAACAAGCATATTGAACATTTACATTATGGTATAAATTAACGATACTGAAAACAAAACCATACAGAAAAATCAACGAAACCAAAAGCTAGTTCTTTGAAAATGTCAGGTGTTACATCTCTAGCTAGGCTAAGAAAAGACAGAAGACAAAAACTGTCAATATCAGAAATCTGAGAAGAATCATCATTATTGATCCATGAACACTGAAAGGATAACAAGGGACACTATGGACAGCTCTATGCACCCAAATTTGATAACTAAAGTAAAATAGATCAATTCCTTAAAAATCAAACTAGCAAAATGAACACAGGCAGGAACAAACAGCCTGAAAAGCCATGTACTATATTTATGAATGAAGTTAAATCAATAATAACCTTCAAAAAAGGAAAGAACAAAGCTAAGTCATTTTCATTGTTAAATATATCAAAGATTTAGGGCAAAACTTAATAGCAATTCTCCATAATCTTTTCCAGAAAAGATAAGCTCATTTTTGAGATCAGAATTACATGAATACTAAAATCAGATTTTAAAAAATTACAAGAAATAAGCTTCAACATAATCCTAATAAATCAAACTTAAATATAAAGAAAAAGAATTTACATATTGAGAAAGGAATTTGTTCGAGGTATACAAGCTGTCAAAGATTAAAAAGTTCAAGAGTCAATGAATCTTCGTAGACAATCTGTAGACAAAGGGGAAAATCAAGTGATGATGTAAATTAATGCCAGAATAACATTTGACAAAAATTCATTGTGTGACCATCATAACTTTTAAAAATAACTCTTGGAAAATTAGAAACATAGAAAACTTCAGCTTGACAAAAACATTTACTGAGACCTGTAACTAACATCATTTTTATTAGTGAGAGACAGGACATTTTTCTTTCTTTTCTCTATTATTTAGCATCAGACTGAAAGCCCTGACCAGTGAAACAAAAATAAAAGTTATGAAGATTTAAAATAAAGAAATATAACATTATTTGCAGATGTCATGATATAAATGTAGAACAACCCAAAAAAAATCTACCAAAATTTTCTTAGGATTAATGGTCGTGGCGAGGTTATTAGAATCCTACAAGATTTGCATCCAGGAAAAGCCAGAAACCAAGGGCTGTCCACAAATGACCATAATGGTCTTCTTTAGAGACTGTGGCAAAGGCAGGCAACATGCAAATGCCCCTTTCTATAGACTGACACAGATTTCAAAGATAATTGAAACCAAATTGCAACATTGCATATTAACTATGCCTTGTGGCTTCCTGTGATATTTTTGGAAGCTTTTAAAGAATCAGTTTATTTAAGGAAAATAAGAGTCATCAGAGCAAAGGGACTAGAGTGGAACATAAACAAATGTGAGCCTTGGCTGGCCATTGTCATTATCAACACATCAAAGGAGAAAAATCAAAATCCAAGAGCAATGGTTCATGCCTGTAATCCCACCATTCTAGAAAAATGAGGCAAGATGATCTTAAGTTTGTACCCTACTTGGGCAATTTAACAAGATCCTATCTCAAAGAAAACTTTGGCTTCCATATCCAGCATCACAAAAAGAAAAGAAAAGAAAAAAGTGGGGGGAGGAAGGAAGGAAGAAGGAAAGATAGAAATAAAAAAAAGAAAAAGAAAATTTTCTAATTACAGTATTATAGAGATCAACTTTGTCCAGCAGCTAATACAATAATAGTTGAAAATACTAGATGAAAGGTCCTTTGGTCTTAAATACAACTTCTTGGAGTGGGTGATTTGTCAATTGGTAAATGAAGGCAATGTGAAAATAAAGGTAGCTCCCATAGGTTGATACTTTACAAACACAAAGATAGGTTCATGTTGTATTATTTCTAAGATTTATCTCAGTTAAAATATGCTGCCTATACTTTAAAAAACAATGTTTCATAAAGTCTTATCTTGGTATAATAATTAAAAGATCAACTACTTTGGCATTTAAAATTAACTGGAAACTTCAATGAAATTTACTGTTTTGTATCATCCAATGTTGAATAAAAGTGCTTTCATCATTGCCATTAAACATGGTTCAACAGTAATTCTTGGGCTTGTATGTCATTTGTTTACAGTAGAATGGCATTGTACTTTATCACTTAAAATAAAATTCATCGATATAAAATACAAATATTGGACTCGTATTTTGTTAAAAGCTTTGTAAACAATCATGTAAACAGTAGAGCACTATAAAGTCCCTTCCAAGACTTCCAAGTGAATAAATATGCAGTCAAAGTACTTATTCTACATTTGTTCCAACCTATAGCAGTACACTGGATAATTACATAAATACTGATTCACTATTACAATTAAAAATAGATCCGCCATGATGAGTGAGCCAAGCTTCATGGAATGTGCAAATATGCCACAATCTCAGGCGACGGTACCAGGACTGGTCCTCAATTTCCACTGACTTTTCCTAGGCGCATCATTCTCATTTATCTGTGCTCTTTCTTGAACCCAGTATAGGCAAAAATTCAGTTAAACGGATCTTGAAGAAAGCTTCTGATTGGGGGGGAGGAATCTACATGGCTTCTTTAAATATGAGTTGTTCTTGGTGGCTTAATCACAGTTATGCATAGAGTGTGTCAGACAACATTAGTAGCGCTGAGAATAAGAACTGAGAATTCATATCTTGGTGAGGTGTGTGTCTGGGTGGGTATATGTGTGCACATGTATTCCTGTTTTTCAGCATGAATTCTTTTTTTTTTAATTATCTTTATTGGTACATTAAATATACACATCATGCTTGCACTCCATAATGGGGATTTGTACCAGTATAAGACACAACTCAACTCTCATTTTTTCCCATAGCCCCACCCACCCTACCCCCCATATATATAAAATTTGTTTCCTTACTTATCTGTGTGAATTCAGTGACATGTACCGTTCCCAGGTAACATTCGATGTGGTCATATTAGCAAAGCACCTGTGTTGGAGTAGGTCATACCAATGAATTCAAGTATCTGATACCCAGGAGTTAATACAAATCAGGCTCCTCTTAATTTAATGGAAGCACAATATAGACATTTATATGTGTGCTACATATAAAATACTTGACACTGTTTTAGTTTTTTAAGTGGATTATTAAAAACAAGTTTACTCCAAACAAGATTTCTGCACAGCTGTTGGAAGGGGAAGAATACTGTTAATTTATAAATATGTTCACATATATCAACTCCAAATATAAATCCATTTAAATTCCTGATAGAGAACAATCTGATAAGGGTTATTTCCAAAGAGAACTTAGCGGTCACTTGTATCTTAATGTAACAGTAGCATCATAAATCTTGGTTGACAAGTAACTATAGTTTTTTTGTTGTTTAACAGTAACTATTATGTTTGAATTTTCCACAAGAAGTACTGAATGTAGATCCATAATGATGGATTTTTCCAGCTCACTTCTCAAGGTTATTAAAGTGTATTTAAGTATTGCAGGATTAAATGTTTTGTATGTGTTCATCTCTTGATTATGGTTAATGGTCCAAGATCCATTAACTCATACTGAAAAATAGGGATACATGCGCACACATATATTCTGATAATGAAATGTATATCTGTTAAATACCTGGAAACAATAGAATTTACTTAGCTGTTTCTTAGCTTTACTGGAAGTACTCTGAAGTGCAACTGAACATTAAACTCCTATAAAGATAATACCTTTAATGAGATTATCTCAATGAACATTTTGCAGACAGTAGTTATTCTGAAGTTAATATTGACTCAGAGCTTCCTGTAATAAATGCAATGGCTTCAGTTCAAGGGGGAGAATCATCATGGTGGTTGATACTTGCTCCTGTTAAATACTTCTTCGCAGTATAATGGTCTGTTTCATGGCGGGGCAAAAATCAGAACAAGCGAAGACAGGCACCATCTTCCATGGAGGTAATGTCATTCTCCATGCATGGCCACAATGGATTAGGCTCATGTTGTATTATTTCTAAGATTTATCTCAGTTAAAATATGCTGCCTATACTTTAAAAAACAATGTTTCATAAAGTCTTATCTTGGTATAATAATTAAAAGATCAACTACTTTGGCATTTAAAATTAACTGGAAACTTCAATGAAATTTACTGTTTTGTATCATCCAATGTTGAATAAAAGTGCTTTCTTCATTGCCATTAAACATGGTTCAACAGTAATTCTTGGGCTTGTATGTCATTTGTTTACAGTAGAATGGCATTGTAGATTTTAAGTGATCTATTCATCTGAAATTTTGCAGGTTGACTCAAACACCATCTACATACAATCTAAAATTTTACATTGCTATTTTAATGGTGTTGCCATACATATTTGGAATCAGAGTATACTTGATATTTAAATTATGTGACATTGGCTGTACTGGAAATAAATTACAACCAAGTTTTACTTTTGTTTTAATTTTCTCATGACAGATAGTCTCATACATCTAATAGAGAGTTGCCAGTTAGATATGAAGTAGAAGAGCTTAAATAGCCTCTTTAATTCTATTACTCAGAAATTTGAAAGCATTTGTTTCCTTTTTGAATCAGGCACATAGATTTTTTTGTTAAGGTTATAATGTACCTTCCAACAAGTTAATTGAGTTCCTCAAATAAGGCTCATTCAAATGGCAGAATAATGATTTTATAGCATATATTATACAGGTAAGCCTTCCTCAATCTCATACTGATATAAAAATAAACACTTGCCTTGAAGAAATGGAGTATTTTATGTTCTTCCTCCTAAAGTATTACATGGGCAAATGGCTTAACTTCTAATCCTGCATCTGCCGCACAGGGATTTAGGCAGCTAAAATCTCTGACCCCCACATTCCTTGTCTGCAATTGAAGGTGTAAATTAGATTATTTCTAAATGTGTTTCTCAGCCCATATGGATCTCTAAATAATGTGTTCATGATTTGTAGGAATTTTTTTTCATTTGCTGTTGTTGCTGTTTTTCAAATGGGCACTGAATACAAAGTACATTCGTGCCTGGCTGTTCGCCTTGTTTTCCATTGGAACATGCACCTGGCATTTCCAAGGACATGCTAAATGATCAAGAGACCAGACAAATTTTAGAACAAAATTTAAAGAAAATTTCTTGGGAAGTAGAAGACAGATAAGAGGAGGACTTTATTTACTAAAAATAATATGCTCCTTGTCATAAAAATGTTCACTTCTTTCAATAGAGAAGAACATATGTCAACTACAAGACTCAAAAATAGTCAGTTAAAAACCTGGCATATAAAACAGGCTCTGATTTGAACCCAAAAATTCAAACCTCAGTCCTTTTAATACAATAACACTGTTGACAACCTGTAATTCTGTTAAGTGGTAAAATAACTGGAAACATGGCAAATAAATGTTGACTAAAACATATTCATAAGTTAGAAAATAAAAAGTTAAATAGCATAGAGCTTATCATTCTCTAAGAAATTCAACCCTAGGTGAACGTTTTCTTCATGTGCAATAACTAATTATAGAAATGTATAGTGGTTTAATAGGACACAGAGCATAGAAAATCTCCATGACATGTTTAGCATAAAGAACCTGAAAGGCTTCATGGATAAGGGACCTCATGAGACTGTAGCACCTGAAACAGAGCCTTCAATGTCTCTACTCAGACAACACCTCCCTTAAATAAAGGTTCAGTACCAGTTACCAGTAACTGAAAAATCTTAGCCTCTATTATGTTGAGATCAAGTCAAATTATATTCTCTTCTGAGAGAAGCTTTTATGTATTTCAAGTGCTTTTTTTTGCAATGGTCCATATTAAATGAATCCTTCTAAAAATTCTGTGATCTCAATTTGGTCTACTTTGAGTCATTCAATAAGAACAAGAAAGCTGTTTAAATCATTTTTTGAAATGGAATCTCTATATTATAATTAGAATAATGACAAGTAGAACGTAGTTCATAATTTTCTTCCAAATTAAACTTAAGCCTGGATAAAAAATATTAAGTTCCTAACATATTCAGATATTATTTACTATTTTTTATTTTCAGAGGAAGAGACAATATGTTTAATGAAAAATATACCTAAAAATAAAATCTGATTTTGAGCAACTGTAAATTCGGATTTTCAATGTCAAGACAACCTTGAAAGTGAAATTATCAAATTATCCTTCCCTAAGGAACTCTACCCCTGTCCTTGGCCTTTGCTCTGCCCCCTAGATTGTGGCCAAATGAAATGAAATGAGAAGCAGGAACATGGTCATACAAGCCAGGGCTGAATAAGAAAGGTAAAAATAGTACCATTGACTCTAGAACCAGCAATCTTCAAAGGGAGCCAGAGGGCAAAGCCACAGCCATATTTTCAAACAGAAGTAACTGCGCCCCCTCCACGTGGCTTCTCTGACACAGAACACAAACTGCAGTCATCATGATTTCCTGTCCTGGTAAGGTATCAGATAAGCACATGGAAGCCCAATTGTGTGCTGCACTTGGGGAATGGTGCTCAATAAACACATGAAATAAATATGTTCTGTATCTTTCAATGCAGCAGAATGCAGCTCTTAAAAGGTTCAATTTGTATGTACAGGAACACAAAATGTTCTGCATGAAGTCTGTATTTTGCTTTGTTTTTGAGACAAGTGTTCCTTAGGATACTTGTGTACTTACTAAAGTTATTTAAAGATGAGGAAAAGGCAGGATTTCTCCACCTTGATGCTATTAACAGTTGGGTTTTCCTGTGCATTGTAGGATTCTCAGTGGCATCCATGACCTCCCCCATTGAATGCCTTTGGCTCCCTGGGTTCTGATAACCCAAAGTGTTCCCAGTCAGCGCCAAAAATCACCTGGCAGAAAATTATCTTTACCCGAGAAGCTCTGTTTTTAAGAATATAAAGTAGCACAGTCTTGGGCAGAATCAACATAAGTATTTTGTCCAACCAAATTTTGAAAATTAACCTAGCAATAATGTGGCCTTCACAAACCAAGTTTACTTTTTCTTTATTATGTAACCTTTTTTATTTATCATTCCTTCTCTGCCTCTTTACCTCCCTCTACTCTTACTCCTTTCACCCTTTCTCCCTTCCTCCTCCTTTTTCTTTTCTTCTTCATTAAATGGATTATTATTGTCCAAATGGATTAATTTGATTGTCATAGGGCAAAGTTCCTGACATAGCACCCCTTAGTAGAATGGTAATGATGATTTCAATTAATTATATCAGACAGAAATCAACAGAATTCATCAGAACTCATACATTCTCCTATAACTTGACAGGGACAAAAACACCATTAGGAATACCATTTTTGACAAATCCTTAAATATGTTCCTATATTATTTCTGTTCAAACTGGGTCTGTAGTCTGGTCTCCAAGAACATGCATTTTCATACTTGATACCCTTTGACACATCTCAGCAGAGCATGGTAATTTGGTGGATTCAAGCTGTTCTGCCTATTTGGTTCTTTCTTCCTCAAGGTGATAATATTTAGAAGTCTTTATATGAAATCATCTTTACAGGTTTTGGTTTTGCTTTTTTTTCCCCATGAAATAAAATATTTAATTTAATCTTTTCACTATGACCATTCAGAAACAATGGTACATTCCCAGTGAAAACCTTTATAGGGCTATGTGTGAGTACATGTATACATGTGTATATTGATAAGCCAGTTCTAAATTTGAATCTGAAATCCAAATAACTCATAGCAAGGATAATTATGAAAAAAGCAGTGCTAATGTCCTATGTCACCAAATATATTTATTATGAATTATAGTAATTAATTTTTAATTGAACTCTTTATTGGTACATTTTATATACACATCACAATCACACTCAACATTGGGAATTTGTATCAGTATATGACATGAGTTAATTTTCATTTTTACTCATTCCCTATCCACCCTACCACCTACCACCCAGTTTTGCCTTGTTTTTATCAAGAGAATTGTTGCTTGTTGCTAAATACTAGACACTGGTAAAATATCCAGAAAAATAAAATTGACATTATTTATGAATATTTGTGAAAATCAACACATTTTAAGTATTGTATGTGTGTGACAGATATTCGCGATTCTAACATCTTTTTCCTTTAGGATAGGGCAGAATTCCCACATTCGAAGGAAGAGTGGGACTCTCCTACCCATGAAACGGAAGACTTTATCCCACACTGCACAGTGGTTGGATGGCCAGCACCACGTGTTACTTGGTTCCAAGATGACTTCCGGTGGTAGCTCGAGGTGTCAACATAGTTCGTGTGGTTTTGCCTTTGTTTTCAGAAGAAAGTATTGTATTTCCAAATCATGTTTTTCTAAATTGCTTTTATTGATAAAGATTCGGTAGTTTAGTGACATTTACCACAGAAAAAGAATGTGAGCGTTTCTGAGTCTAGGACATCAGTCCTCAGAGTACAAAAGTAAAAGGGTCTGTGATTATACAGACAGTAATTTCAGCTGAATTCTTCTATTTAAAGCCATGTTCTGCAGTACACAATGTATGAGAGAATAGAATGTTACCCATAGGTAATATATGCTTTTCCTGTCAGAGAAAGTAGCATATTTCAGACGGAAATTTCAAACTACACCAACAGGAATGTTTGGCCTAAAGCCAGTAAAGGCAATCCAAGCACTAGAGTGAGGACTAGCTGTCAAAAGTAGAGACTAAAATTACCCAGGAAGGTGACTATTTCTGTGTACAAATCTTCATAATGGAATAACAAATACTGAGCCTCACTGAATATTGTATATTTTACAGGCTTTTTACATTTACAAGTATTACAAAGTCCCAATTAAATTTAATTTTTGTCATTTTTAATGCACAGAAAAAAATTAATGAATAACCCGAACTTCCCATTTCTGATTTCTCACAGGTGCTGATGTTACTTTCATTTCCCTGAGGAGTAAGCCTTGTCTAGCCCTCAGGAACCACAACAGAAGTTACTCTTGATTTTCCTCATTCTCACTGCATTATCACACACACACACTATTTACTCCAAAATATGTATTGATTCAGGTCAAAACAGCTCAGAATCCTATTAAAAGGGCTAAAATCCATGCACTGATAACACCAAATGCTCCAGAAGATGTGAAGAAATGGGAGCTCTTGTTTGTTACTAGTGGGGATGCAAAATGATACAATCACTGTGGAAGACAATTTAGCAGTTTCTTGCAGAACTAAACATACTCTTAGCACACAAGCCCAGCTCTAGGCCCCTTGGTATGTACTCAAATGCATATTCACCTCTGTCCTCTCAAAACCTGCATATAGCAACTTCATCCATAACTGCCAGAATATGGTAGCAACAAAAATGATCTTTAATGCATGATAAAAATGAATAAGCTATCATGTCACAAAAACACAGGGAAATTTTCAGTTAAAAAATAATTTGAAAAAGCTGTATATTGCATGACTCTACCAGGTAGTCAGGAAAAGAAAAATATATGGAGGAAATAAAGAAGATCAGTGGTTATCAGAGGTCATCAAGCATGAAAAGGCAATTTAAGCTCAGAAGATTTTTTGAACAGTGAAATTATTGCCTATAATGTATGATATTGTAAGCCTGGATACTTGTCAGTGTAAACACTTGTCAAACACAGAGAATATATAGCATTGAGTGAATCCTATAGCATCGAGTACATTCCAGACTTTATCTGATTGAAAAAACAAACAAACAATCCTTCTTCATTGTTGGTGGGAATGTAAACTAATACAGTCATTCTGGAAATCAGTATGGAGATTACTCAAAACACTAAAACTGGAAATTCTATTCAACCCAGCTATTCCTCTCCCAAGTAACTTCCCAAAAGAGTGAAGGACAAATTAGAGTGATACATGTGCTTACAGCAGCACATCTCATACTGGCCAAATCTTGAAAGCAGCTTATATGTTCATTAATAGATGTCTACACATAATGGAGTACTACTCTGACAAAAAGAAGGATAAACTTGAATCATTTGTAGAAAAAGGGATGCACCTTGGAACCACAGTGTTAAGTAATCAGATGCACAAACTGAAATATAACATGATTTCAGCCTGAAAAAAAATATATAAATGAACAGCAAAATAAAAGATGGCTAACAGGAAGTAGGGAGATAGATCTTTCTCAAATGGTCAGGAAATCAAGAGATAGAGGAGGGAGGAGGGAAACGAAAGAAAAGGGAGTGAAAACAGAATCAAGATGTGCTATATTCATATACCAGCTCCCATGAGGAATGCAGTCATTTTATGTACTAATTTAAAAAACAAAAGACATTAGTTAATAATGTATCAACACCAGTGCATCAATTAAAACAAATACATAACCAGAATTAAATGTAGTTAACTAGTACATTATTTCTGCTCTTTTTTTCTATAATCCTAAAATTAGTCTGTTCATTTTTTAATGGCTCTGAAAAGAAAACTAAAAATTTTTAAGTGATAAGTGAAATTTAATTGAATTTTGATTCTTGAGTAGAAAATAGGGATTAAACTACATTTGTATTAGTACATGTTTGTGGTGCATATATTTACATTTTCTGTATGGAGTTGGCACAAGTACATAACACACCCTAATTCTTTTTTGCATTTCTTTTTCTTCTCTTTCCGTTTCTTGATTCCCTTCCCATTTGAGAAAGATCTACCTCCCTACTTCCTACTGTGTCTTTTATTTATGATTTAGATTTCTCATAAAAGACAAACTATGCACTATTTAAGCTTGTGTGTCTGATTTATTTCACTTAACATTGTGAACTCAAGTTTATCCTTCTTGGAAGTTGCAAATGCCGCATTTTCTTTATCTGTTGATGGACATATAAGCCACTTCCAAGATTTACCTGTTAGGAATTGTGCTGCTATAAGCATGGTGTGCATATGTTACTGTGATATGATGCCTGGACCCTTTTGGAAAGATAGCTGGAAGGGAAATAGTAATAGAGTTTTAGACATCGCTTAGAGCACTGTGTCTTTCCCTATGTTCTGCTCTGGCCCCAAAGCCATTCTGTCTCATTAGAGTAACTGAAAATCTATCTGTCTTCTCTCCAAGGACAGGAGTTTAAAGCTCATACAACTCAATTTCCTTATTTGCAAGTTCTGGTGCTATCTCGGTGTGAGTCAGGTCCTTAGGCAAATTGTCACTCTCCTGACTCCTTTCCACTGTCAGTTCAGGGCTTTGTTGAGCTAGTATTCATTTAGTCATTTCTCATTTAGTTTCAGCAGGTCAGTCAAAATGTGGATTGTCTGGAATCTGCAGCAAATCTTTGGAAACAGGCTTCCTCCCTAAGACCTGATGTACTGTCCTGGGAGGCCTGAAGCCTCTGCCATTCTCACCCTCCAGTACAGGATGCAGGCCAAACATCTGAAGCAATTACACACCCAATTGTCATAGTGTGAGAGCTGATCTTTCACACCTGTCTGGGGGAATCCAAGGATGTTTTCTATTTTGGGCCTAAAGAATCATCCAAATACCATTCTGCTTTTCCTCTCTTTCATGAAATTTCTTGGAAGAGATTTATATGTATCCACCCTATACCATAAAATAAAAATCAAGTGACCCTGAATCCAAAGGACTTTCTCCAATTCCATTTTGAACTATTAATGGTCTTCCTCATTCTTGAAATACTTATTTCCTTTGACTTTCAGGCTCCCATTCTCACCTGCTTTTCCTACTCTTCTTAGTCTTTTTGCTCAACTC
>PVIR01013524.1:17500-41674 GCA_004026965.1 Petromus typicus
TCTTGGCGTCATGCTCACTGTTTCGTGACTCTTCGGGTAGGTCTTTGAAGGGAGTATCATAATCCCCAATGTACAGCTGACATATCTGAGATTCAGGTGAGTTGCTTAAAGCTCATTTAGGGTCAAAATGAGATTCCCTCAATCCCTAGAGTCAGGACTACTGGGAAATTTAAGAATAACTTTTTTTTAGGGTTTTTTTGTTTGTTTATTTGTTTGTTTTGAGACAGGGCTTTGCTTTGTAGTTCAGGCTGGCCCTGAGCTCACTTTGTAGGCTAGGCCAGACTGGAGCTCAGTCCTCCTGCCTCTGCCTCCAGAGTGCCCGGATTACAGGAGTAAACCATGAAGCCCTGCACTGCGGTATGTGGTACTGATTGCTAGTGGGTGTGAGTCTCCACGCCCAGCATTGTTGTATGTGGTTACCAGGGATCGAACTAGGGACTTTGCACTTGCAAGGCAGACGCTAGAACCACTAAGCTAAATCCACAGCCCCAAGAATAACTTTTTGATCTTTTTATATTTTGAGAAAGGCATCATATGTGTCTAAAATAATTTTTTTGTTTTTTTAGTGTGGCATCAAATATGTGGCATTAAATAAGTGGCATTGATCTTGCTACCAAAGCAGTTATAATTAGATATAGAAAAAAGAGGGACAAAAAGTCTAAGATTTTGATGGTGGTTTCTTGTTCCCTGTGTTTCCCTGTGATTTTGTCTTCATAACTTGGAGGGCACAGAGCATCTGGAGTTGTTCAGCGCACCACCTCCTTCCCTGTGCACTTCCAGAATTGCTTTTTTGGTTCTGTTTTCTTTTGTAAAAATAGCTCTGCAATGACCCTATATATCAGCTTTGAAATATTTGATAGCCTGTGCAGATGTTGCATGAATAGATACTGCTGTGTTTACAAAACTATCACCTTCAACAGGGCAGAGATTTTTTTCTTTCATGCATTGTTATAATCCTCACATCTAAATATCATTTAATGCAGGAGGAACATTCCTCACGTTTTAATGATGAGACATTCATTTTGCCCTTTCTCTCTGGAATTACTCTTGCTTTCATTTGAAAAGCTGTATCTGTTTCTAGAATAACTCCCACAAGCCCTAATGTTGGTTAACTGTTCTGTTCAGTATAAATAAAGCCAAGCTGCAGCAGCCACACAGGAATGACCCTCTGACCTCTGCACTTGTCCTGAGCTGATCTCAGGCCACATAAGTGAGGCGTCCTTAGGAGCTGATATAGACCATGATCCCCAGGGGGTGACGACTGTGACTCTTTTCTAGGTCTGGCCCACCACCATCAGCACAGTGCCTGGCACAGAATCCTTACCCTGCAAATGCTTGTCGAGCTAATAAACAAGGACAGACCCCATCATTTAGTGTCCAGCACTGAACAAATGCTTAACAACTATTTTCCCTGAGAGTAAAGCTCAAAGAGAATCATGCCACACATTCCGAAAAGTAAAGTAGGCATCATATGTGAACCGTCAGCTGTTTGGGATTATCTGTGTGACTCTTCCACACTGTCATGGCAACAAGTGGAGATCTCACCAGACCAGCAAACTCTCCAAATTTGAATGGTATCTCATTTCCAACAGACTAGATGCCGATATCCAGTGACATTGTATTTAACTTTATAAGTAGTGCCTACCATGATATCATATATGTCTTGTTCACTAATCTAATATTAAGTCTTTCAGTCCAGTATTTTAGCATTTACTATCTCTTCTTTACCTTTTCCTTTTTTTCTTCTCTCCTGTTATTAACTCTGAATGTGATTAAAAATGGGAATGCTCAAAAGTAAGGCTCTTGACAATACTGAAAGATCTAGAAAAGTCCAAAATAGTGACTTCCTGTTTATCATATATGGTCAATTTTCTTTTCTTTTTTCAGTTTTTTTGAGACAGGGTTTCACTTCACTCAGGCTGATCCTGAACTCAGCCTCAAACTCAGCAATCCTTCTGCCTCTGCCTCCTAAATATGGGATTACAGGCATGAGCCACCACTCCTGGCGTTGTGGTATGTGGTACTGATTGCTAATGGGTGTGAGTCGCCATGCCTGACATTGTGATATGTGGTTACTGGACACTGAACCTGGGCCCTTGCGTTTGCAAGGCAGGTGCTGGAACCACTGAGCTAAATCCCTGGCCCCTTATGGTCCATTTTCTTGATCTTTACGCTCCCTGAACTGTGTTGTCAGTGTGACACATGCTTCAGGATTCTAAAGAGCTCCTTATTCCCCCTCATATCCATAAGAATCACTGAAATTTTCCATTAGTCCCAACAAACATAACACATTAACATGCTTCATATCATTAAATCAAATTAGTCTAAAAACACATATGCACATGTACATTACACACAAAATTCTACAGAAACCTGTTGGAAATACACAACTATTTAAGATTGTTAAATGGCCCCAAGCAGAAGATAATACAGTCTTATGTGGTGGTGTACATATTTAATCCCAAGACTTTGGGAGGCTGAGGCAAGAGGATTGCAAGTTCAAGGCCAACTTTGGGCATGTAGCAAATTACTGAGACCCTGCCTCAAAATATAAAAGCCCCAGTACCATAAAAGCAAGCAAAGAAACAAAGCAGAGAGATCACACAACGTTTCTAATCTTACTTTGTCTTATGACTGGTCCTTTGCCCGTGACATTGAGTCTGCCATTGAGTGGAGTAATGTTCAAAGCATGTAACATGAAACTAGTAGTTTCTGAGTAAAGTAATGATACAGCAGTGTGTGTGGGTGGGTGGGTGCGGTATTCCTAATACAGAGAACAAATAACAGTACCTGATGCAAGTTTGTTATAACTGCACTGAAGAAGATGCTGGTAAACTTAAACTCTGCAAGAAATTGAAAAGTAACGCAAGACCATAACAGGGAACATTTTTATCACAAATTCGAAGTTTAAAATCTTATTCTTTTTATTGATAGAACTTTCTTTCCATTATCAACAAGACAATATTCCCTCTAACTAGAGTTGTGCAGATCTCTCAGAAGAGCCATTCTAAAGGTCTTTTGGTATGCTCTTTTGTATTTGAAATATCTTTTGCTTGAAATTAAATTCAGTCCTAAAATAGCAGCTATATCATCCCCTAGCCACTTCCCATTAGCAGCAGTAAACTGCAGAGATTAGTACAGCAGGCTTCCTAGGCCAGAAAAAGAAGCCTACAGATGATTTCAGAGCAAAAACTGACTACTCACTAAGGAGCAATCCATGCATATTTGTAAACGTTACTACCAGACAAAATCGGTATCAGACAAAAGTAAAATCACTGTCCTATGTAAACTAAGCTGAGTTCAGATATTGTTTTTGACATTAGTTCTTGCAGGGCTGCAAACCTAATACATTAACCTTAGTTTAAGTGTAAGTAGTTTCCGGCGAATTCGAAAAGAACAAAAGACCTCTCTCCAATGCTAACATTAATAACCAAAGATTCCTCGGAGAAGATGAAGCATGAGGAGGCAAATCTCCTCATAGGTTGTCGTGATTGACAGCTCCATTTGGCTGGTTTTGGGGGGAAGGGAATAGGAGTGACCCAGGCTCACAGGGCTGAACCCTCACATCTGGGGTGTGTTATGCCCCTGCCCTAGGTGTCCTATCTTGCCCCATCTTCATTAGACCCACATGGACAGATTTTAAAACATGGACAACAAATGTTCTTCTCTAGCTCACCGTGGTCTTTTTAAGTACAGTTCTGTTTCTTTGGTAAAGCCTCTTTGGAGGGGCTAAATTTAGCACTGCCAATCAGGAGAACAGGTGCTATGTGATGGCCCCAAATAGGTCCTCTCCCAGCATGCTTTCCCGGGACAGCCAATCAGCAGGACGCTGGTGGCAAGCTGTGGGGCTGTCAGCAGATCTGAAGAATATAAGGGAGAGCCAGACCTAGGCTCTGGAGCAGTCGTGCATTCCCACCTCGCCTCGGGTGTAGGGATTGCATAGAAGGTTTAGAGGCTCACCGATTCATGTCGGAGATGGTCAGAAAAACCAACTCTACATAGGACGTCGTTTCAGAAGCAACCTTGGGCTTAGTCCCACCCTTTTTAGGCACTCTTGAGTGATCAGGTGAGCAACATCTTTTCTTTTTAATAGCAGAGTTCCCTTCTTACTGACTTCTAGTTCCCTCTTGGTTACTTTGGTGTGCTAAATGCCTATATAAATGTGTTTTTGTAACTACTTGTTGTTGGTGCTGACCCTTGTTGGAATATACTTGTTAAATTCTGTTCTAAAATTTGTTTCATTTTTTAAAATTGAGTGTGTTAGCATATCAGCATACTCAATATTTCAGAATGCTTAAGTGCACTTGGTATTCTAAGAGTTTGGGTCCGAAACGTTTGCTTCTTTTATGGACTCTTTGTGTCTGTTGAGAATGTTCAAGGTTATATTACTCACTGATAAAGTGACGCTCACCAAGAATAGCTCTGATAGAATGCATGTGGTATCAGCTACACCCGATGGCTTTTTAAGGGAATCAACTGCTGAGGTATCAGTTGCAAGACAGTGACACAACACTTGCTTGCTGTCAGTCAATGCCGGAGAGTTTATTTTGGGACCATGACATTTTAGATGCATACCTCCAGCCCTAATTGGACAAAAGCCTCTGAAAAGCAAGTGCTAAAGCATCAAAATTCACCTGGACAAAAGGAAGATAAAATCAACTGAAGCCTGTTGATTGCAACATTTTAGAAATTTTGAATAAGGCTATATAATTGTTTTCTAAAATATTCTAAATTTCATTATGGGTTTTATTTCAATTCACAACCCAATTCTATGATGAGATAAATGTTATTGCTAGCAAGAGTAAGAAATAATACTGAGGCTTTTAGTATCTAAATATACTTTGACTTTTCATCTTTCTGGAATTAGACTACAAGTCATAAATGTCTGCTAAAACATAGATACATAGTTACGCATTATATAACTAAGACAGATGTTTTTAAAGAAATTACTAGCTTGTAAACAGGAAAAATTTAGACACAAAAATTTGTTCACACTTTAGATAATATGTTACAAACAGTTCTTAACAGAAGTTCCAAGAAAAACTCTCAGTTATTACTGTTTTCCAAATATGAATTTCGTCTCAGAAAATGCTGGTTTTCTTTTCTTTCTTTCTTTTTTTTTTTAGGTTTTTTGAGACAGGGTCTCACTTTGTAGTTCAGGCTGGCCCCAAGCTCAGCCTCAAACTCACATCACAGCAATTCTCCTGCCTCTGCATCCCGAGTGCTGGGATACAGGCGTGAGCCACCACACCCAGCACTGTGGTATGTGGTACTGATTGCTGCTGGGGTGAGTCTCCACACCCAGTATTGTTATGTGGTTACTGGGATCGAAGACAGGCGCCGGAACCACTGAGCTATACCCCCGGACCTAGTTTTATTTTCTTTTTAACTAAGTAAAAAGTTATAATAAGTTACAGCATTATAACTGTGAAAATCATTTCATAGTGTTTTAGCAAATGAATCTTATGAAAAATAATAAGCAATTGACAATTCAGAAATTGCCTAACTGACAATTCAGAAATTACTCTTTTATTGCAAAATATTGGAACAGTCATGTTGAATAATTAGGTATTTATGCTTCAGAAAATTTCTCACAATAACTGAAACTGATAAAGTACTTTATTCCACTCAAAAGCCTCAACAGCAAACTTTATATTCATTTCTTTGACACTGAATATTTTACTTTATAAAAGCATAGGTCTTTTTACTTCAACTGCATTTCCTATCAGCTTTTATTCAGAATTTGTCTACTGTTTCCTATTAAGAACTCAAGCCAGCATTTTTCTTTCAGATCTATAATAAATTTTGTCCCATCCCTTAAATTTAATTTTTCCTGAATATCAATATAACAGTAGCAACATTATTGCACAGTTACAGAATGAAGTGTGAAGAAATAGAAAGCTTTCTGTCATGTCTACAAAACATTTGCATATTTGATATGGTTAGCCTAAGCTTTTCAAGTAAGGAAAGAAGGACTACAAAGAAGGACTACCATCGTTCTTGGCCCGCCAATGACCCACGGAGCAATCCACTTGGAGTAACATACGTTTCCGCCATCTACACAATAGTAGCTCCAGGGCCGCCACTGACTGCAACATCATTTATTTTCTGTTTTTCAGAGTGCCTAAAAAGATGACCACTCAAGCACCGACGTTTACGCAGCCGTTACAAAGCGTTGTGGTACTGGAGGGTAGTACCGCAACCTTTGAGGCTCACGTTAGCGGTAAGCACGTGTGTTTTTGCTTTTGTTGGTGTCCTTCGCTGCCTCTTCAGTTAACAGTGTTGTAGGACTTGATGCCAGATTCGGGCCCTGCTTTCATTTCCTGAGTCGGAGCAACAGTAGAAGGGACATTTTAAGGGTATACAATTCCTGCAGTACTGACAAAACCTGACAATATAATGATTTGAAAATGTTTTATTCATATTTATAATTCCACAAAGCAAAAATAATTAGCATTAGATTCAAATCACTATCAAAATCCAGCACCTGATTTGAACCAAATTTGGTCACTCTATATTTGGGTTCAGCTGCAAAGCCAGATAGGCAGCCAAAAACTGGGAGGGGGCAGGCAGATTGCCTTTGGGTTAAAGTAGAACAACTGCCCTGCCCACCTCAATTTTCCACCTTGTCCATGGTGAAGCACTGCGACCAGCTTCCTCCAAGGCAAAAACATTCAGTGATGAGCTCAATCCTGGTTGTTTTACTCTTTTACTTTCAGTCTTTAGTGTTATTTTAGTGAATTAAAGGCTTTCTAAGCATTGTGAAATGACAACGAGACCTATTATATGGTACTCTGGTTTTTATAGTAAAGAGAAACAAACATATTCTATAGAGTTTTACTGAAAAGAACATTCATCTATTTCTTTTGTGCCTCTTTTTTCTTTCCTATAATTCAATTCAGGGATTATTTCAGAAAATATAGGATTTGTGAGACCTATCATCTTGTGAAGAAATGAGAATCTAAGAACTATAATGTAAATAATTTCAAAATTATTTAATTGACACTGTCTCTTGATGTAGTATAATAAATTTCAAAATTATTTAATTGATACTGTCTCTTGATGTAGAATAATAATTGTGCGTGTGATATTATACAAATTAATTGAAAGTTATCCTTAATCCTTAACTCAGTGCATCTCTATGGTACATTGTCCTTCTTTGATTTTTAGCTGTATGGTTTTTAATAAAGATATAAAAAAGATCTCTTCTTTATTTCCTTTTTTCTGTTTTACCCACCAATTTTATTCATAACTCTATAACACTTTTTACATTGCACAAATTCATACAATCATTCATTTTCTCTTGTTTGGAGATCAGTTCAGATCTCCTTTTGCCTGATGAATTCTTATTCAATTCCAAGTAATTTAGTTGCTTATCTTGGAATGTTTGGTCACTTCTGCACTGAGCAGAGCACACGTGGCATCAGTGAGAGTTTGCGTCCTGCTGGAGTAATGAATCTGGCTCCTTCGGAGCTTCTGCTCATTCGCACTACGTGCACAAAGTTCTTAGAACTTGAGTCATTTGTAGGAAAATGGATGCAGCTCAAAACTATCATGTTAAGTAAATAAACCAGCCACACATGCTCAAATACTGTATGAAGTCTCTCGTATGAGAAACCCAAAATAGAAATAAAAAACAAACTAAAGACAATAGGAAACAGAGAGATAAGCTTTTTACAAAAGGAAAAGGGACCAAGAAATGGCGAGAGCCAGGAAGAGGGGAGGAAGGGAAGGGGAGGAAAAGAGAATAAGAGGCATCATGTATACACACCAGCTCCCCACATGAATGTAATTATTAGGTACTGCAAATGTGAACTAATAAAAATTTCTAAAATAAGTACTTCAAAATAATATAGCAAAATATTTGATACCCACAAATTGGTCTAATAAACCAGTAGTTCAACCACGGGGAGAGACTTGCTGATGTTAGGTCGACAGACAAAAGGAATTTTCTCTCAGCCCTTCCATTCAGGAAGATAAATCCCAAGTGCTTGCAAGTGCAGAATGTAGAGTAAACCATTCTCTGAAGTTGCCTCAGACACAAAGCTTTTGGTACTAGTCTGTGTTTACAGTACATGAAGATTACATTCGTTGTAGAGAGTTGCTACATGTACATCTTAATTCCTTTTTTTTTTTTTTTTTGTTCCCTGTTTCTCACCTCCCTCCTTGCTCCATCCAATTCTTCTTCCCTTTCCCAACTACCAAAGCTCGGTTTTAACTTTTTTTCTTCAATTCTTTAATGCACTCCACATGTCAAACCTATAGCTCTTCACTGTATGATTTATGATGGGTGAAAGGAATCTGGCTGTTCTGCCTGCAACCCCATCTCTCCACACTGCTCTGCAAGCTTAGCTCTGGCTTGGTCCCCTCCATGAGAAACTGCTTCTCTGTCTCATGGGGATTCATTGCGGGCACAGTTGAAGGCAGGAGCACTGGGGAAGCCATGAGCTACAGAGGAAGGAAGCTGGCCCTCCTGCCCTGGTGCATTCTTCTGCTGCTTTTGTTCCTCATTTGTTTTCACAAAATACACCAGTCTCTTTTCCATTCAGTTTCCTTGGCTCTTCCCTTTTATAAGTCCCTTTGATGACTTTAATGATGTCTATCAAATTGCCTCAGAGAGAGCCCTGGGCAGGAGGGCAGGAGATGAAGCTTCCAGATCTCTTTGTGCCTTTGTTGGCACAAAGGACCCTGGGAAGGAAGAGGGCCCTGGGAAAATCATTAAGCCTTTTAGGGCCTCAGATTTCTTCCTTATAAAATGAAGGTTCTAGCCTCTCCGGAAACCCCTGGGCCTTGCTCTAGGTTTGTGAGTTTATGCTTCTGTCACAAACAGTCAGATTGTCACTACTGCTAATAGCATTCACTTCAGATAACTCCTGGGTAGGGCTAGGCGATTAACACCTTGGGACATAGCTGAGGACTGTCGGTCCCCACTCAACATAAAGATGGACTGTGCTTGTTCTGCAGGTTTCCCAGTTCCTGAGGTGAGCTGGTTTCGGGATGGCCAGGTGATTTCTACTTCCACTCTGCCCGGCGTGCAGATCTCCTTTAGCGATGGCCGCGCTAGACTGATGATCCCCGCCGTGACTAAAGCCAACAGTGGACGATACTCCCTGCGAGCCACCAATGGATCTGGACAAGCGACTAGTACTGCTGAGCTTCTCGTGACAGGTAGGTTGACAGCAACCTGCTATCTGCTGCAGCTCCAGCACCTGGGAAAAAGTGAAGGGAGAGAAGTGCTATGAGCACAAGGAGACACAGTGCCTGACCCAGACAAGAGCCTACAGGAGGCTGGATTTATAAGAAAAATGTCTGTCTTATGAGATTTAAGTTTCTTTAGGAAATACCATAAAAAAGCAGCTGAGAATCAGTGTTTCTGTACACGTTAAATACTCAAGCACCTTAAGAAAATATTAAAAATTATACCTCTCAGCAAATAGGAATTGAGCTTTGGAGATTTGTCTGTGAGCCTACCGAGGAATACAAGATCTTCCAGGAATTTCTAGGAATTTCCACTCTAACAAGCATCTAGGCAAGTCTAAAGCAACTGTTCCAGAGACTATTTACTTAAGAAACTAATAGAATACACAGTAGACTCAGAAAAAGGCAAATACTTATTGTCAAATGTCTGACATTGGCCCCCAGAAATGCTGTCACCAGCCTTAGTGGCTTCTTGTTTTTCCTCTCGCATTACAGACTGGGAGACACCAATATTCAGAACATGAATTACTTTACACTTATATAATAATATCTTGCATGAAGGTCACAGCATTGCATATGTTTATCCAGTAAGCCGTCCTTCTGCCGTGCCCTATTATAGAAGCATAACTCACCTAATCCAAAAGCACACCAGGAAACATTTGGTGTGGACTTTAGCATGTACCCAGAAATCAGAAATGAGACAGGCACAGAGTTAGCAGCATCTGTTATTACTTAGGACTCAAGTAACCTCTTCACCCTTCATATTTACCTTATAAAAAATTTCTTTTAATATATCCTAAAATACCCTTTCTACAGCATAATTATTATCAAATCATGTCATTCTTGGGATTAACATTTAAAAAGGAAGTAAGTATTTGGTTTATTTTAACACTGATCAAGTTGGATAAGATTTAGGATTTTCAAATTACATTAAAATTTAATGATTCTGCAAGTCACAGGTGTCCTCATTGCAACTACGAAGTCAGTCCCACCAACCCCTGGAATTTATTTTAACACAACAAAGTTTGCAAAATCTCATGAAAACGTCAATGTAGTGCAAGCTATGGAGCTATAGGTGCCAGAAAGATTCTTTAGAAATAACAAGACTGAGGCTCTTTGTTTAAAAAAGAAAATGTATTGGTCTTCAACCACTAAACAAAACAAAGTCAGTAAAATAAAACTCTCAGTGGTGGGGTAGTTTTCCACACTCTCCTGGTTCCCTTCCTACTGTTTTGTGCTGAAAGACTGGGTTCAAGGACAGTCAAGGATGTGGATGGCCAAGTCACTGCCCGGTTTTGGAGTTGGAGCTGTGATTGTTCAGAAATCCTCTGTGGATAGGATGTGGTTGCTAGGCCTGATTTTCTTTTTGTCCCCTGTCTCCCCAATATAGCAGAGACAGCACCACCCAATTTTACTCAACGACTGCAGAGCATGACCGTGAGACAAGGCAGCCAAGTGCGACTCCAAGTGAGAGTGACTGGAATCCCTACACCTGTGGTGAAGTTCTATCGGGACGGAGCTGAAATTCAGAGCTCCCTTGATTTTCAAATTTCACAAGAAGGCGACCTCTACAGCTTACTGATTGCTGAAGCATACCCAGAAGACTCAGGAACCTACTCAGTAAATGCTACCAATAGTGTGGGAAGAGCTACTTCGACTGCCGAATTGCTGGTTCAAGGTATGGGCTAGTGGCTGAGGAACTGAGAGAGGAGAGGAGGCCTCATGTGGGTCAAGGGGGTGGGGTTGGAGGTCTCCCTACCTCCATCACCCCGCTAGGAAAGCTGTGAGCAGTTCAAAGCTGCCTTTCAGTTTCCCCAAAAGAAGAGCAATTCTAGGCATGGACTCAGTAGTAAAGCAATTTATTAACCAAAAATTAACCAAGCAATTATTAACCAAAATGACAAAGCTGGAAAGTGTTTGAATTAAGCTATATGCATTTTGGAAATTTTTGACAAATATTAGACGTGTTAAGAACTGATCTAAGTAGACTTGCAGTTAATAATGAACATTTTCTATCTTCAAATCTAATTTATACTCACATATAGTCCAAAATGTTCTACATTTTCCCCATCAAGACACCAAAAAAAAAAAAAAAAATTGTATTGACTTCGTAGTTACAACCAATAAATAGGATCTCTTTTAAAATAGGTCATGGTTGGGGCCGGGGAGTTAGCTCAGTGGTTCCGGTGCCTGTCTTGCAAGCGCAAGAGCCCGGGTTCAATTCCCCAGCAACCACATACAATACTGGGTGTGGAGATTCACGCCCAGCAACAACCAGTACCACATACCACAGTGCCGGGCGTGGTGGCTCACGCCTGTAATCCCAGCACTCGGGAGGCAGAGGCAGGAGGATTGTGATGTGAGTTTGAGGCTGAGCTCAGGACCAGCCTGAACTACAAAGCGAGACTCTGTCTCAAAATAAATAAATAAATAAATAAATAATAAATAAATAAATAACCTAAGGGGGAAAAAAAATAGGTCATGGTTTTCTTCCTAAAACAATCGTCTTTTCCCTTCTACAGGTGAAGAAGTAGTACCCGCCAAAAAGACAAAGACAATTGTCTCGACTGCTCAGATTTCGGAAACAAGACAAACCAGAATTGAAAAGGTACTTTTCTACACTACTCTTGCGCAGCCTTTTGGATCATTTCTCCAGGTGTTCTTCCTCAATGTGAACTTTGTTTTCTTTTTTGTTTCACTCTTCAGAAGATTGAAGCCCACTTTGATGCTAGATCAATTGCAACAGTTGAAATGGTCATAGATGGGGCCACTGGGCAACAGCTGCCTCATAAAACACCTCCCAGGATCCCTCCGAAGCCCAAGTCAAGGTCTCCGACGCCGCCGTCCATCGCTGCTAAGGCACAGCTGGCCCGACAGCAGTCCCCGTCCCCCATACGACACTCCCCTTCCCCCGTCAGACACGTGCGGGCGCCCACGCCGTCCCCTGTCAGGTAAGCTGCTTGGCGAGAGACTAGGCTCCTCCACATTTTTCAATTAAGTTCTACGTGATGAAAAATATAGCATGTGTCGAAGGAAAGTAAACCAAGAAATGACTGAACGAGATATTTTCACAAGTTCTCACTGTACATAAAGTGGATTCCTAAACTTGGCTACTATGTAGATATTTTAGAAGGTGAGTTTGTTTTAGCAAGACTCAGAAGTTATATAATCAAGAATAAATTATCTACACAGGCTTGAAACTTTGGGGTGTAGTTTTACATAATGAGGCTTTTAATATGAGGAACTGAAAAAGGTACACAATTTGCACAAACAAAAGTGTTTGTTGATTAAGTGGAATAAAAAACATGTAAATAGGGCCAGAGATTTAGCTCAGTAGTTCCAGAGCCTGCTTAGCAAGCACAAGGTCCTGAGTTCAATCCCTGGTAACCACATACCACAATGCCAGGTGTGGAGACTCACGCCCAGCAGCAATCAGTACCACATACCACAGTGCCAGGCATGGTGGCTCATGCCTGTAATCCCATTCAGGAGGCAGAGACAGGAGGATTGCTGTGAGTTTGAGGGAGAGCTCAGGACCAGCCTGAACTAAAAAGCGAGACCCTGTCTCAAAAAAAGAAGTATAAACAAAATTTCCTTGTCAAGAAAAAACTTAAAAGCAGAATAATGAGATAGCTGAACAGAAAAATACTCAAATTTACTGTGCAGCTACTGTTATCCAAATGAAATAGTGAGTGAGGGAACTTGGCTCAATGTAGAACACAACTCAGCGTGCTTGAGGATCTGGAATCAACCCCAACCCAGAAAAATCAAAATAGTAAATGAACAGAAAAGTAGAAAACTTTTAGGTAGAATGGAACTGACAATAAGGTAAGGAATTCATTTTTAATTCATTTTAATTCATTTTTAATCAAAATAACTTTCTAATTTAGAGAAAAAGGGAGGGTATTTTACATGATCAGATATGCTGGCCCAACTAGATATTCACCTGAAAGGAAACAGACATAATAAACTTCACATCATTTACAAAATAAATTCGAGCTTGATTAAAGAATTAATCTGTAAACTAAAAACCAAAGAGTTAGGGAGAGAGATAGAAGAAAATTTGGGGAAAATTTATAATAGAGAACTTTTTAAAGTAGATGCATAGATTCAAAAGCAAAAATAAAAATAGAAAAAGAAAGGTAATTATTGACCAAATGATGCATTTGTGGGGAAAACAAAAGCAAAGATGCCTTTTCCCCATGAAACTTCACTACCACTGTCAAAAAAGACATCATTGTAAGCATACAATGGCTAGGGAAGGAAAAATACTGGCCTACAAGCAGTCCACAACCCACACAAGCTATACGTGTTTATGCTGGATGAGGGCCGGGAAAGAAGCAATACACAAGCAAATCTGCAGGGAATGCAAACAGCACTGATAACCAAGGACTAATACACCTGACACACTGAAAAATTTCAAAACAAACATTTGACACAAACAGGGAAAAAATGAGAAAAGATATACACAAGCAGGGACATCAATATCTGCTGTAAAAGTATGAAAATGCTACTTTCCAATCTTTATTGTTTTAGCCTCTTAAAAATATTAAAGATATTGACAAACATTAATATGAAACTCTGAGAAACTCAATTTTTTAAACCTATCTAGACCATAAATTGAAAAGAAAAAGTGTTCGGTCCTGGGTGGCCTCTAAGTTTGCACACCGTGAAGTCATAGCACAGGCCACATAGGGATTCTAGGGGAGTTAACAACCTTAGTGTATTATAAATCCAAGCCGAAGGAGCTTTGAGAATATCAGAGTTTCTGAGATCACATGTAGGGTTTTGACCATCCTAGTATTCTGAGAGTAACCTCACCAATTACTTTGTCCCCCAAATTTGCTTTAAAATAATTTGATACTAAAAACATCAATTTATATAGAAAATAATGGTTTTCCAAGAGAGACTACCTCCTAAATATCTCATGGTTTAATCTTGGTTTTTGTTGCAGAGGAAAGCAAACATGTTTCACTGAAATAAGGTACATTGTATCTAGCTGTGACCAGGTGATTATTTTTTATTCTAAGTGCAGAAATAAGCACTTTCCTATAATGACTCGAATTACATTGATTTTCACAGCTATGGGCTTACTTGTGGCCTGCTGCTAACCACCCATGTCATGCTAATCACGTCTTGAAGTCTATTTGAATTAAACTCACTCTAGTGGGAACAAGAACACAGCAGAAGTTGAGACTCAGAAGTACATCTGTCTACTTTGCTTCAATTGGCATAGACCTTCTCTTATTCCTAACTGGTCTTTGTTGTATTTCCAATTCAGCCATTTTCAGAATAGAAGCATGTTCTTTTAATCTCTTAGTTTTATTATAACTTCATTTATAAGACGCAAACTGATTTTTACCAAAAAAAAGAAAAAGCTCTAAAAGAAAATGATTAAACTTTTCTTCATGAAACTGGCTAGCTCTAATGTACTATGAAGTTACTTTCTAATTTAGAACAAATGTCAGCCATACTTCTTTGAGGTTAATTAGGATAACTGTTTCATTTATGTTCAGTATAAACCAAATAGCCGTATAATGCTAGAATACATTTATAAATGTTTCTATCTATGCAGAATTAGCAAAATGCAATGATGAGTCAATACTGCCACCAAGAGGGGAAACGTAATCAACCTTTTAGGTTAAAAATTAGTTTTGGAAAAGTTTACCTTAAAATGCAGTAGTTGACCCATTCCCAGAATTCTTACTATAGATGAGAAATTATATTTGGGGGCAATCAGTACCAGAACTTGAATCTGATAACCCTGAAAGGTTGATGATGCTGTTTTCATCTTGCAGACACCTAAAGCACAATAAAAACTCTTTCGTAAGCTATTTCATCAAAGTTTAGTAACAAAACCCCCCACAAAATCGTTAAACCTTAATTAGCCAATTCCCACCCGTAAGATTACTTAAGGAAAGTCCTTAGCATAATATTGGGCAAGTGTAATGAATACAGGAGGACCGAAAGGGGCAACCCACACCCACTTTGACTAGGACAGAGTTTCTGACTTGCCCTGCACAGTCGTGCTCAAGCAGGTCCTGTAAAAAGCTCAGCAAGACAACTTCCTGCTGGCCCGGAAGTTCGCAAGATGTACAGACACCAGGAAGGCCCTACAGGGTCCCGCAGGAAGGGCAACGGAGAGGGGGAAAACCGTCATTTGTTTAGCCTGCACTGGTGCAAGTGTTTGGATGACAAAGCTTTCCTCATCTCACAGCCAGTTAACGTCTGCCCACCGCCAGCCAAAGCTGAGAACAGAGAGACGCGGAGGGGATTGCTGGCAGTGCGATGCCCTTTCTTTGGCCGTATATTAAGCAAGCGTCTTCCTCAGTCTTGATCTTTTTTTTCCCGCTTTTCTTTTAATGTGAGGAACCGAGGCTGAGCACAAAGTTCTTCAGCTTACTGAGAATTAAATCTGATTCCCTCGCAAGGTTCCAGCAGATAAGAATAAGGCTTCTAGAGATTTCAAAGCTAATTACTTTCAAGTACTTTATTTACTCTCTGAATAGGTTAAAATCTGCCTTAACTGACTGCCAGTTTTGCCCGTTGTCCGACACTGCCTGTGCTGTGACCTCTGGCTTGGCTTTGCAGGTCGGTGTCTCCAGCGGGGCGGATCTCCACGTCCCCCATCAGATCTGTCAAGTCCCCGTTACTCATCCGTAAGACGCAGACACCCACGGTGCCCACCGGCCCCGAAGTGCCTCCCCCTTGGAAGCAAGAGGGCTACGTGGCCTCCTCTACTGAGGCCGAGATGCGGGAGACGACAGTGACGAGCTCTACTCAGATCAGGAGAGAAGAGCGGTGGGAAGGGAGATACGGTGTCCAGGAGCAGTTGACCGTCAGCGGGGCCGCAGGCGCAGCCACCAGCGCGGCCTTTGCGGCGGAAGCTGTCACCACTGGAGCTAAGGAGGTACCGCAGGATTGTTTCCTGTTTTCTTATTTCACCTTCTGATTTCTCTGACCTGATTTCTAGGCAGGAGGGAAAGTACATAGGAACGTAAAAAGTGTCAGAAACCGAAACCAAATTCGAGTGTCATGCTTCATAAAACATCTTTAACTGGGACAAAGGCTCTAATCTGTGAGGTTGTCTTAAATCAAGAACTGGAATTCCATAAGATCCAATATCCTCTGGGAATCACAGATATTTATGTTTATTTATTCCGGGGAGCTGAGCTTCCATTGTGTGTTTACATTTACTACAAAGCACACCATTGTAAAAAACACTGCACTTATTCATTCCTAATCTAGGTGAAACACGAGGCCGACAAGAGTGCAGCTGTTGCGACTGTTGTTGCTGCTGTTGATATGGCCAGAGTGAGAGAACCAGTTATCAGCGCTGTAGAGCAGACTGCTCAGAGGACAACAACCACGACTGCCGTGCGAGTCCAACCTGCTCAAGAACAGGTGGGCACACAGCCACTCTGCACCACACCTCCCGGACCCTGGCGGTCCAGGTCCCATGACACCCAGTGCTGCATCGCTGGAAGGCAGCTGGGGTCCCCCAAGGGCTTCAGAACCTTCAGAGACTAAGGTCCTCTGAGATTCCGAAGGGATTTCAGCTCTGACTATCACAAGGGCGCAGCAGGCCAGGGGAAAGGGCGGGGCTGCGGGAGACAGGTGAAACTTAACATGGCATTCACGATGTCGGGGGTCCCATAGTTAAAGCTGACAAAGGGTGGCAGGAAGGGGTGAGCCGGAATATCAGTCAGATCTAGAGCCCAGTTACTTTGTGAGCTGAGGGTGGAAACCACCATTTCAGGGCGGCATTAGATTTCTCTAAGCATCCCCAAAAGACTTTAGCTTTTACATTCCTCAAAACAAACATAGGACATTTGATTCATGGCTAGAAAGTGTTATAAATCCAGGATAATTTCCCACCTTGTATCTGAATAGATTTTATTATAGTTTAAGATCACCCTGGTTTCCCTCTTTTATCCTCTCTGGTGTGACATTTATGCCTTAATCCTGATATATTACTGTAACTCTTTATACATAATGGGGTAAAGCATTTTTTCCTTTCCTCTGTGAAAATCAGGTAAGAAAGGAGGCGGAAAAAACTGTCATAACTAAGGTAGCAATGGCCTCCGAGAAAACCAAGGAACAAGAAGAAAGAACCAGAGAAGTAATTACAATGAAACAAGAGCAGACGCACGCAACTCATGAACAGGTGAACATGGCGGTCCCACGGGGGAGACAGATGCGAATCTTGAGGGGCACATGACTGTCACGCTAATGACAAGTTCTGTCTTGTGTACATTCCTCGGAGTCACTGCACAGGCCCCTTGTGTAGGTGGGAGTGACTTCTGTAAGAAGAGAAATGGGTCTCGTGTGTATCTTTTATGTTCACCTACATGAGTCAGAGCTGATATGGGGGTGGGAGGGACCAGGGGGAAGCAACATGAAATGAGAGCCGGAGAGGGAGGTGGAGGGAGAGAACACATGGTATACACATTCCTTTCAGGGCTTCCCAACTGCCTTAGAGAGCCAGATCCCCAGAGAAGGTGAAAGAGACCCATGAGTGCTGGAAGGCATTTGCTCCAAACACACAGTGTCTAGGAAAATTTGCAAAATATTGTGGACCTGCAGATTATAGATTATCTACGCTTGCTTTTTCATGTATAAAATAACTGCACAGGACACAATTATTTCTTAGGCCTTCTGTTCTACTGCTCTGTTCTCTAAGATTATTAAGATTATTTTTGATTACAGAATCATCATAGAATTATGTTGGCATATACCCTGTGATAAAAATCAGAATTCATTTAAAGAAAATTATAACTATCCCACTGAGTGTTCAGCAGTACTTAATTCAACTTGTTTCTGTAAAACAGCCAAATTTATAGTTTAAACAGGAAAAGGCATCATCATACGAAGGAGCAGGAGATTATTTTTATTTAGTGATAGTTCCAAAAAGGGGACTTTACTTCTTGAAATTCCTATTTTCTTATATTTAATAAGCACTATGTGACTTCTATTAGAAACTAGGAAATAATAAGGCATTGTTTTCATCATTAATTGCAGATAAGAAAAGAAACTGAAAAAGCATTTATTCCAAAGGTAGTAATTTCCGCAACTAAAGCCAAGGAACAAGAAACTAGAATTACTGGAGAAATTACTACAAAACAAGAACAAAAGCAAATAACTCAAGAAATGGTAAGTCCAATTTTGTAAATAATTTCTTCTAGATTGTTGACAAATACCACATCCCAGCCAGCTGCATGGACCATTTAACGGAAGTTTCAAAGTGGAGTTTTTGTCACGTGTTTTCTTGTTGTTTCTCTGTTTGGTATTGAAACTCTTCATGATGGGAATTCTATTCTATGTGCACTACTTTCCACTTGGTTGATTAGTTTGAGGAGACTGACTCCTAGACTAGTTTACAGGAACACTTGTGAATTTTCCAGAGCTTGCACAAGTGGAAGACAGGTGTCACCTCTGTCTACTTATCTCCTGATATTTTTTTTAATATGACTTTATTACTATCTCCTGATAGTTTTTTTTAATGCATAGCCAGGGCCCTTGGTCACTTAGATTTAATATACTTCCTTTCTACAGCTGTAAGATGTGTATGTGTATATTCACTCTTTCATACACACACACACACACACACACACACACACACACACACACACACACCACACACACACACACACACACACACACACACACACACACACACACACACACACATTCACCTTAGCCATAAGTATGCCAACTAAATAGCAAGGTCAAGTGAAGAAGTGCCCTTTATTCTGGTGAATAAAGCACTGAGAGAAACGTGCTGATGATAATTGTGCCATAGAACCATGTAAGGATAATTCCAACAACACAAAACTTCCCTCCTATATGGGAAGTAAAACCTAATCTGTAGAAAAGCATGTATTCCAAATCCTTTCTTGGGTTATTTTTTTGGGGGGAGGGGAGGTGTCAGTGTAAGTCAGGTGTAAGTTGGGGGGTCACAGAAGGAAACGAGGCACTCAGGGATGAGTTCCAGCATGAGGACAGCCTGGGAGGACTGAACCACACAGCTGTCTTCCAACAGCTCTTTTATTATGGAGCCAATACAAAGTAGCAATGCATAGGTAAAAACAGAAGTGGTGGGCCTGGGCAGTTCTGCAGCAGGCCTTGCAGTTCTTCCTGATTCCAATCCCAGTGTTTGTTTTCTGGGTCTTGTTTGCAAGATTCAGTAAACAACGCATAAGATGTCCCAGGAACATCCTGTGAAGTAGGATACAGAAACTCAGGAGTTGTGCATAATGAGCTCTGCAGGAGTTCTGCTTAACTGGTTGTCCCAGGAAACTTTTAAACGGCTACATTTTTCCCTACAGGGGGGATATTGTGCTATCTCTCCTAATCTTAAACTCTCAGTGATCCCAGAACTGTTTTAAAAAAACAAAGCAAAACAAAACAGGTCTACGAGAGGACCCTACACTCTTCTTTACAAGCTAGTTGGAAATAGCTGGCTGAATTTTCCTCACCTGGGAAATCTAGTCCTGAATGAAAGACTTTCAAGAAAGGAAGGGGCTCACTAGCCGTAGTCAAGGGTATAGAAACCCATGATGCCACTTCTAAGCTGGTGTGCAGCAAATCAGCTGGCCAAAAGTTTCTAGTCATTTACTAGTGGCCGCTTAGTTGGATTCCCCAATGTGTTAGTGCGTCTCAGAGATGAAATCTCTAGTCCTAGGACACTTTACTGAGAGGCAGGTGGGCAGAGAAGAACCCCATTTCTCAAGAGAACATTGTCACAAGCACAAGCTCCTAAAAGGGGAATATTATATTTTCTCCCTCAAAACTAAGCCTTCTGTATTTTTCTGAATGTGGCAAAACCATCTTGCCATTTTTCTGTGTATGCTTTTTGAAACTTAAATCTTAATTTTACTTTAAAAACCAGCTAAGACAGGTAACTGAGAAAACTGCTGCCTCCACGGTGGTAGTTGCCACGGCAAAATCCACAAAAGTGGAAACAGTCCTGGGAATGCAAGAGGAGTTTGCCATTCAAGAGCAAGCACACCTCACTCCCGGACAGGTGACAACTTTTTGCTGACATCACAGCCACTGTTGCTCATTTCTCTTGCAAGCCACCTACACTTTCATCACGAGCTCTCACCACTGTCTCTTCACCTCATCCTCTTCTCATCGCTCAGAAAACTGGCTCAAAATCTCAAGGCTCTGTCACCCATACGGCTTTCACTGTCACCTCTTGTTCCTAACTTTCAGGCTTTCTTTGGATTCTTACTAATAAGATTATAATTCACCTTACTATCGGCTCCAGTAGATAAGTCAACTGACAATAAGGAGAGTTATGCACTCTTTAGGTCTCTACTGGAATTTCCTACAGATTATAATAAGAATAATGTGAAGAAGAAAGAGCCCTTATGAGTCCTTTATTGCTCATCATACTTTTTCTTTTCACTTTATTGATTTTTTATCAGTGAATCAGCATGTATGCTCAAAGCAATACAAAGGATATATTTATGTGTAATTAAAATGCCCTTGAATAAGAGGAAGTCTTGCCTCCTTTCTAGGTTTTTTTCCTTTTTTAGAAGTTCATGAATTTTAATGACTGTATTTCACTTTTTTAACCATGTGACCAGATAAAGAAGGAAACTAGGAAAACAGTGGTACCTAAAGTCATAGTTGCCAAGCCCAAAGTCAAAGAACAAGATTTAGTGTCAAGAAGTAGAGAAGGCATCACTACCCAAAGAGAGCAAGTCCACATAACTCAGGAAAAGGTGAATACACATATGGAAAATGTGCAAATGTTATCCTTAAACTAATTTCTAGTAAACCATTAACAACTATGAATTATTAATCTGTACTTTCCCTTTTAAAGCTGCAACTAAAAATAAAATGTTACTGATTGCCATTCATTTTTTGGCACGTTTGTTTTTGACCCATCTATGGTATTTACAATTCACTTTGTTCATTATTTTTGCCTGTAGATTAGGATTTTTAGCTTAAGCTTTAAAACAATATAGGGAAGTGTCTAGAGATTTTTTAATAGCTAACATTTCTAAATGTTGTGACGTTCAGTGATTACATTCAAATATTGCCAAGTGAAAATTAATTTTATCCTGTGTATTTAACCTGGAATAACTTCCTTTTGCATCCCCATGAAGAGGGGGGAAGGGTCCTATCTTGTGTGTCTGAAGCTCCATACAACTTAAACCTTGATTTTACTGTAATAATCAGATGAGAAAGGAAGCCGAGAAAATTGCCTTGTCTACAATAGCAGTTGCCAGTGCTAAAGCCAAAGAGCAAGAAACAATTCTCAGAACTAGAGAAGCAATGGCTGCTAGACAAGAACAAAGCCAAGTTACTCATGGAAAGGTGACTATTATTGCAAGTGTGAAATCTTCTGCTATCATATATTAATACCAATATTCATATGAACCTCCCATTGTAATACATTAATACCAAATCCCAGGTTTTTTATGTATGAGACATGATTAACCAAAATTATTTTTAGATAACTAAGCAATTGGAAACTAAAAAAAAGAAAGTAATTATTGTTAATATTACTACATATCCCTTTCCCCACTCATCTTTTTACTGTTATTTTAAACTTTTTTGTCAATAATATCTAGAAATCCTCCAGAAGTTCATGACTGAAACTGCATGCAGGCTAATATTAAGAGACTAGGAACACTAAAAATAATTGTATAAGTAAGTGATGAATCTTACTGTCGAGATGTGTGTTTTAAGAAGTCATAAATTCAATTATTACATTATAAAGCTCCAATTTATTTTGGTACATTGCCCATCATTTTCTTCATGTGAAACTTTATTGATTTTTTCCTTGTAAATATCGGATGAGGGAGAAAACTGAGAAAAATGATAGTGCCTGCTATAGCTAAAGCAAAGTGACATGCAATACCAAAATCTAGAGAAGGAAATATCCAACCATAACAATTACACATAAGCCACAAAAGCTTACTGCTCCAATTTGTAGCTGTGAAATTTTCATGAATTAATCTACCTCACTTAACTATAATTTGCTCCACCTAAGCTATTTTCCTAGGTTTATTATTATTGCCCATAGAAGTAGGCAACTAACGTGTGTTGGTTTCATTAGCCTCATGGCCTACATCCTGTATTTATTCCCTCAATGTCATTTTCTATCTCAATATCTTTGATTTATTTTTAATAATGATTTAAAATAAACTGGAAACTCTTATCCAGTTCTGATATTAAATGGCATATCGGCCTTCCAGGAACCACATAGAAGGTAGAAATTTTATTATGCAGTGTACATCTAGTGATTAATTTTTGTTTCAGACTTGAAGCATGGAAATTCACTACCTTATTTTTGTTGTTAAATGCTAGCTAAGGATCGAAGCTGAGAAAATGTCCATGTCTAAGTTAATAGTTAGTACCGCAAAGGCTGCTGAACCAGTCACACTGCCAAGGATTAGAGAAGGATTTGCTGTTAAGCAAGACCAAATGCATCTTTTTCAAGAGGAGATGAAAACTCATGCTGCGGAGGTGAAAAAAAGCACTGTTTCATCCCATTTCATCATCAGCTCTCATAACTCTCCATCCATCATGAGTCAGTGTGCTCCTAGTGTTCTGTTTAATTGCTTTACTCATCAGCACAACATTAGAGATGATTAGACTCAGTCCAAGTCCTCCAGTAGAACAGTTAGCATTTCTGGTTGGGAAAGGCCAGATTAAATAACACTTCTCTTTGTGTCTCCTAAATTAATTCTCAACATTTAACTAGTGTGAATTGGGGGTCTCCTAATCTCATCTGTCTCTCTGTTTATCTGAGTTCCAAACATACAAATGATATTTGAGTCTAATAAGAAATAAAAGCAGCTACCAGAGTACTCAGTTGCAGATGTTTGCCCATCAAATCCATGTGGATTTCCTATACATTATTTCAAGAAAAAAATATACAAGTGTTTCCTACTATTACTAAGATTTTTGGCATAAGATCATGATAAGATTTATAATCTTAGTTTTCAAAATTTTGGACAAATGATGATTTCCTAGAATCTGAATAGTCTTCTTATTAAAGTAAATAAAACCAAAACAACTTGATTCACTCCCTCTACAAGCAAACTAATATACATACACATAGGTGGTATGAGCATATGTGTGGTATTTAAATTAAAATAATTTATTATATTGCAAAACACATTGCTATTAATATCCATCAGAGTACTCAAAACACTCCCCCGTCCTTTGAACATACTTATCCCATCATTATTAGCAATGTGTCTTTTACTATAACAACTTTTTAAAAATTTACATATTTATTGTATTGATCTATTGAAGGTGAAATTCCAAAAACTCTCTAAAATTAGAGTCAGTGAGTTGCTTATGTGGTTCAAACCAAAGGAACAAATAGGCAAGTTTACCTTTTCTAAGCCTTATGTATAATTAGATAGATACTCCTAAATGCGATATGAATTAAAGATGGTAATTGCAGTCCTTCCAAGGAGATTAGATTACTTATGTCTTCCTAAAAGGAAATATAATATTGGGTGAGGCCCACAACCACTAATAGCCCAATTCCATCCTTTAAAAAGCTTTGTTTATATCCTAAATGATTCAGATAATAATTTTTAGAAATATTCAGCTGGCATACTTGAAACACATTTCAGAAGTATACTAAATCCTATTTGCAGCAGCAACAAAGGAAACTGAATATTAATAAAATATCACAGCCATATTTTAAGGTGTGCTGGATGGATAAGGCTTTTGTGATTTTTGTGGTATGTTATTTCTAAATGTTGGCTAAGATCTTATCCAACCTACATTAACTAGTTTGTTTCCTTTGAAAGAAACTCCTTTGTCAGTTGTGTTACCATATATGTGAATCAGATTCACAGAAATGAGAAAATAACATGTGTTTCCTTCTTCACTTTAATTCCTAGAAAAATGAAAGTAAATTGAACCCCAGTATGAAAGTTGTTCTCTTGAATGCAGACATGATAACACTTTCATTTTAATCACAATATTTTCATTTAC